>PYSP01000280.1:5220-51202 GCA_003049395.1 Pseudohalonectria lignicola
GGGGACATACTCTGTGTCTGATCCCCGCAGGCAAGCAAGACGCAGGCGCTGATGTTGCTGATCAGGCCGGAAGAGTTGTTGCATAGACATGAGAAGTTGGCCACATTGCAGTTGATGGCAGTAGCGCCCTGCTGGAGGCAAGAGAGCGCACAGCGTGGAAGCTGGTTAACCAGGGTCACAAGGCTTGTTGATACAGTGGTGCCGGACCTCGTTGTACTCGGGGAGGTTGTCGTCCTTGAAGGTGATAAGGTTGTGGAAGTCTGGGCTGTAGCCGCGCTGGCGAAGAGGAAAACGGCGAGGGTCTTCAGCTGCATGTTTGCTTTGCTGTCTGCCTAGGCAGATATCGATGGTTCGGGTCGAGACTGGACGGGGGGAAAGTGTGGCCGGCGGGATGATGGCAAAATGTGGACACTCGGGAGCAGACTTCGGTTCGGAAGCAAACCTTAAGGTTGAGAGTCGGGAGCTTAACAAATGAAGGAATTGACTGGTTGATGGAGGACGAGGACAGTTGGACAAATCGAGAGTTGAAAAGAAAGATAATTTGGGGAAGGGAAGTAAAGAAATCTAGAACTGAAGAGAACGAACAAAGGATTGAAAGAAAAGAGAAAAGGGTTGACCGGGAAAAGAAGGTAGAATACGAGCATCAAACCAGCCAAGCGCTGACATTTGGGCATTTCAGTTGAGGTTGGGATGATATCAAACTCGACACAGCCTCAATGTGGACCCTGTGGTGACGTCCCTGCCAAGAGCCAAGCAGCCGGCCACAAACCCTGCCCCAGCCTGCCATTCAGGTGCACAGCACACAGGCAGGCGCAGACGTTTCGTTTCGCAAGCGGACACGGCGCAGTGTTCAGGAGTACGGGTTGGGTGGCCCCTGCGGCTCAATTGCAGCTGCACGTTCTGGACTTCGGGCCTGGCACTCTGGCTGAAGCTAGCAGGGGCGGGTAAGTGCCTCCCTATCGGGGGCACAGATCATCCCAAGCAAATGTTTCATAATTTCTCCTCTACCCCTTCGTCAAGAACTGATCCTCATATCGCGATCGGATGTAATTGCCTCTGCCATATGGGGTGGTGAGCAAATGCATTCTCGTATTTTCTCATCAACTCCGACAGCTGCTGGTCGTCTCGATCCGAGTACTCCGTACAATGAGAATGGACGCACACCATCGACCTCACAAGTGACCGGCTCGTAGGCCCCCTTTTTCTTTATTATCCGACCCATACGAGCCTCACCATCCGAGGACACGTCATGCCTCTCGCAGCGCGCATGCTGCCTGCGAGTTTCGGTCTTGACAGTTTAGTTAGCTGAAACTATGACCAAAGAAAGCCTAATTATCTAGTCTTTCCCCTCTTACTTTCCTTCTTCGCCCTGACTCGGGTCCATGCCCACCTCGTCATTTTTTTTCACGAATAACTACTGAGCGTAGGGATGGAAAGGCAAAGCTGCCTCCTCTAAGTCCCGGAGAAGGATGAACAACCGAACGGAGGCGCGCTTCGGGATTGTAAAGTGCCTCGAGAGAGTCGCACTCATTCATGCCTTTCCTTTATAGGTGCTCATCTACGTCGTAGGGCCCCGCCCACTCAATAGTGGCTCGTTTGCCTTGCCCGTCCCCCCCTTTCCGCAGGATGGGCCGTACCTGGGCGTGTGTTACGAGAAGTTATTTATTGGAAGCGCTGACAAACGCTGACCTGGCAACAATTGAATCCGGAAGTTTCTTGTTCGTGGTCTTTCATTCGCCTTCTATTCTTCGCTCTGGTCTAAAGCCAGTCCAGACATCGCAATGTCCTACTGCAGTGGCTACTGCTCTATCCTGTGATAATCCAATCGATCCCAAGAAACGCCTGCAAATCCACCCGCTTTGTTACTCTCCATTTGCGCCGCGCTTCGGAATCCCCAGCTTCTCCAACACGTTCAAGGGCCCAAGCCGTTTCCAGTCCTCCATGTTCTCCACGGAGGGTACAACGACAAGGCCCATCATGCCAAGCGAGTTGGTGCAAGCCCCCTCGAAGCAGGCGCGCCGCCTGGGGATGACGGCGATCCAGCGCCTCGTGAGGACGAGGTTGTGCGGGCAGTCGGTACCCGGCCCGTCCCACCGGAACGCCGAGGCGGCCTCGGCCCGACCCCGCAGCTCCCGGTACCAGTTCGCCAGCTCGGAGGCGGAGACATCTCGGCCCTGCTCGGCCAGGGGCTTGTGGAAGCAGAGGAATGGAAGTGCCTCGCCCTCCTCCATACCCTCCGCGTCGAGGAAGGTCGTGAACCCGCTCGGGATGGGCATGACCTGCACGTGGCGGTGCAGGCGGCTGAAGCCGGCCGGCTCGCCACAGTTGTAGAAGACGATGTAGTCGCTGTCCACCTTCTGCACGAGGGCCCATGCCGCCGCAAAGTCGCTCTCCTCGAGCGGGTCGTATTGTCGCTTGTACCCGTCCTTGGTGAGCAGCAGCATCTGCGGCCGTGTGTAGCAGAACTTGTTGGCCGCCAACTGGTGGTCCTGGCCCACGTCGCAGATCTCGAAGCCGTCGATGACGATGTCACTGCCCTGCTGAGGCACGGGGTCGGCCGTCCCAGAGTTCTTGGGAGGATGCTGCTTGCCTTCCGGGGCCTCCGCCGCGGCTAGGGGCTTTTGTTCTAGTACTGGAGCTACTAGGAAGTGGAACTTATATGGGTATCCATGGTGAGTAGGTATGTGGTTGGTGGGCTCGATGAGTCAAATGGGGGATCTGAGCGGCATCTCACCTTGAACCCTCGGTGGAAGTAGGGAATCATGGGCTGGTCTCCATCGTAGAGAACGATACCACTCTTAACGAGGGAGTCGAATCTAACTAGGATGACATCTTCACGGATTTCTACAGCCGTCATATTCGAGCTGCGAAGGGTATCTTCACTTGTCGAGACTCGATAGTCGGCTTCACATTCAAGGGAGGCAGGCAGCGAACCGTCCCAGAAGTCACCGCCATTTCTGCTGACAAATCACTGCTCACGTGGCACTGATTGATAACGATATGGGGAAGGAAAAGGAGAGACATGTATTTCTCTAGTCCTCTAGGTTCTAGATTAATACGGAGTACAACAACCATCTTCCCACTGATTGCATCCTCTGTCAGGTCATGAGATCCTGGTTTTGCATCAATTGAAGCCCCCTTGACGTTGTCGAACGCTTAAAATTGTGGATTTCCTTTCCCTGCGCCGGTATTGATGGAGTGACACCTGCAACGCATAGGAGAGCGGCCGGTGCGCCCTAGAATCTAGTACTAGATCCAGACAGCGGTCAACGTTCGGCAATAGCCCTTCACAGGTCCGATCACGATACGTATTTCTTACACCAAAACAGCTTTTGGTGAGAGCCAATAATTCTTGCGATGATCATATCGTCTATCGGCAGCCCGGACGATATTTTCTCTCCCCTTTTCTACTTCTTTTCGGTGGGAATTATGGCAGTGGCAGACGTGCTTGGGAGCCCTACGCCCTAGCGCACAGACAAACCACGCAAATTTTTGATTGGGTGGGCGAGCCGACTTATAGCGGTTTGCCCACCACACCAAAAAAACAACAACAACAAAGAACAACTATAACACGAATCGGCCTACCGTTTGGGCAATAACAAGCTGTATGAGATAAAATGAATTCCTCTGGTACGGCCGGCCTAGTGATCGGTCAAGTTTCCGATCCCCCAGCTAGTGGGCCTGAGTAGCTTGTATCAATAGAACGATGCCCTCCAAGCGCACCTAGACTCGGAACTTTGCGGTCATCACCTTATGAAAGACGTTCCCAAGCCCGCTGGTGAGGAGCGCACCATGAAGTCCGCCAATGGGAGGCTGGGCGTCATACGGCCTGGTACGCCATGCGGAGCACCATCAATAGGATCCTCCCTGTCCTCCAGGAGGCTGGATGGGACGAGGAGAAGGCGAAAGAGGACAGAAACCCTAAGGCGCTGTACGAGTTGATTATGAAGACGATCCCTAAGCGCCCTGATATTAACCTTACTATAAAGACGGAGAACTTTAGGAACCTATACGTCACTAATAAAGGTATCG
Organism: Pseudohalonectria lignicola; assembly: GCA_003049395.1. Taxonomy (NCBI): domain Eukaryota; kingdom Fungi; phylum Ascomycota; class Sordariomycetes; order Magnaporthales; family Ophioceraceae; genus Pseudohalonectria; species Pseudohalonectria lignicola. The sequence continues at coordinate 9,253 of PYSP01000280.1, forward strand.
ACGGCAACATTAATAAGTACCTCGACAAATGGTTTACGAGCAAGAACGAGATCGAGAACGCTATTGGTCCTATTCATGAGTCCGCCCTGAACGGCTAGCTTCTATAGGGCGTCGAGACAGCCTATCCAAGCATTGCCGATTGGGTACTGGCCCCCATAGATGGCCCAGAACCCCCTCCCACGGCCAAACTCATGTATGCACTGAGACCGTACTCTGAAACCATGTCCAAGTAGGCGACCACGGCCATGACCGCGACGAAGTCTTTGAATCACTTTCGTACGTCATTTTGTATCTAGAGATTTGCAGCCTTCCCTCGGATTACGGAGTACGGAGTACCGTCTGGGTGGAAGTGACGGGTCCCTTACGTGACCACTCCTCCGGCCGGCGGTGAGCGCCCATAAATGGTCCACCTCCGATCTCTCCAGGCTCTTCAGATCTTAGATCAATACAACAACCATCTTCCCACCAATTGCATCCTCTGGCACCCAATGGTGTGCTGCTGTGACCGCCTCCCTTCGCTATGAAGTCCCACCCGTAACTGCAGAGCACACTTGGCGCCCTAAGCATCCCTAATTGCGTGCAATGTTGGTAGCTCTGGCTGTATCCAAGCTCCTTAGAAAGCTGGATCATGCTCTCAGACAATTCAGCTAAAACTAGCAACCAACGGCCATCGACGGTTTGACATGTAACTCGTTTAGCAGTGACTAGGAATCAGGCCAGATGATGGTTGTCTCGTGCAGTAGGGAGGATGAGGGACCGCTGTGTTCCCCTGCGGCTTTCAAAGTTCAAGATCAGCCCATTCACTTCACCGCGTCCACAAAGCACGGCCACGTCCATTGATGTACTTCACCTTCCTTACCCCCTTTATTACGAGGCTTCTCCGCCCTCTCCGGAGAAAGGACTCCCAGGCACACCAGCAACGCCCGCTACAATGGAAATCTCCTCCATCCAGCCGCACGGCTTCACATCCTCGATCCTCGCAGGCTGCCACTCCTTCCACCGCCGGCCCGCCATCTCGGGCTTCTCCTCCACCACCTCCTCCTCCTCCTCTGCCCCCTCCTCACCCACAACGGGACCCGGCCTCTCCACCACACCCTCCAGGTCCGCCATCAGCAGCCTCCATAGCCTCCCCACCTCCCCCGGTCGCCTGTCCACCCCGGCGGCGTATAGCCAGGCCTTGACGGCGGCGTAGTCGCGCGGGGGCCGCCGCCCGCACCACCAGACGTGCGAGAAGCGGCACATGAGCCCCAGCCAGTAGCCGAACGCCCAGAGCGCGTGCTCGTCCCGCCCCTCGAGGAGAGCGAGGTACTCGGGCAGCAGCTTGCCGACGAACTGGAAGTACCGTAGGAGGTTCCCCCTGGTGGCGGGCGTGCGGTCGATCTCGACGAGGATGCGTAGGGGTTCGGCGAAGAGGGCGTACGCCTGGCGGCGGGTGGGCGTGAACTCGGGGATCTGCGCGGCCGTCGCTGTGGCCGTCGCTGCGGCTGCGCCCGTGGGGGCAGCTGATGTGTTCGTAGGCCCCTCGCACCCCTCAACCCCCAGATGTCCTCCACGCGACGGAGGCGGCGCCTGCGAGACGGGAGGGGAGGCACAGGACAGCGGGATCAGGCCGAACACGGCCAGCCACGGCTCCGGCACCTTGTCCAGCTTGTAGCACCACCTGCTCCTGTGGAACGAGCCCCGGTGGTTGTCCGCCCGCTCGAATATGGGGCCCAGGATGCTCTCCCCCCTCCACGGCCGCGTGGCCAGCAGCAGCGTGGTCAGGCCCATCTGCAGCCCGAGCCAGCCCAGCCGGTCCTCCCGCGGGCTGAAGACCCACGACCTAGCCGGGTCGGGAGGCACGCCGGCGGCCGCGGCCACGGGGTCGTCCTCCTCCACGGGGAGGACGAAGGACAAGAGGTTCATCATCATGGCCGTGATGATGAGCGCGTCGATGCCGCCCTTGCCCAGCCTCGACAGGGGGGCCGACAGCGCCGCCTGGTAGTCCCTTAGGGCGAGCCCCTGCTGGAAATGCTCCGCGAGCCGGTGGTCCCGGGTCCCAGGCGAGATGTGCCGCAGGTGGGAGGCGGCGACGGCGAGCAGCGTCTCCCGCAGGTGCGGGTGGTCCAGCGACAGGGGCACCAGGAAGGTCGTGTTGGGCAGGTCGAACATCGCCTCCCACTCGCAGGTGAAGTGCTGCATTAGGAGCGAGCTGGGCGTGCCGTGCTCTTGCATGGTGCGGGGAAAGACTGGGGCGGGGAGGGAAAGTAGGACTTCTTGGGAGACTGGGGGTGCGTGGGGGTCTTGTGGCGGCCGGGTTAATGCTCGTTTTGGCGTGGCGTTTGTGTCGGTACTGCTACTGATGGTTTCGTCACTGCCGCTGTTGGTGCTTTTGCGTATGCCATATGCGCTGCTGCTACCGCCGATGCCGGGACTTCCGTCCTTGGCCTCGCCATTGGTACTAGCCGTGGGGGTGAGGCCCTCGTATCTGCAGTCCCTGTGGTTGCGCAGGCATCGCAAGCAGAAGGGTTCCGTTCGGTCACACTAAGTCCGAATCGGAATGGCTCGCGTAGCCCTATTAACATTTGTGACCTGTAATGCAAGGCGCCGGTTGTAGTAGTGGTCCAGAGTGCTGCGTCGCAGCGGAGATGCACGGATACCCGACCCGGACCTAGGAGAGATGCTCCGAGACAACCTTCAGATCCTTACCCAGTGGACTCACCTTGACACGCTTCTGCTTGCAGGGAATGCAGCCAAGACGGGTCTTGGAGTGATACGTGCGTCTCTTGTATTCTTTTATCTCCGGTTGCGATGTGTTCTTGAGTAGCAGGACCTGGAATTTGGGCTCTAGAGGCGGCGGCGCCAAGGCTTGTGCTGTGGGTTGCCCCGGCTGTGGCGGCTGGGAAGCGTGGGACCGCTGTACGGCCCCTGAGCTTTCCTGTGGAAACATTGATTGTTTGACTCGCTTCAGGCTTGGGGCCGGTTCTCTTCAACAGAATTTAATCAGCTTGTGGGAACAAATCACCCTTCCTATACCATGACCGCGTCTAACCCTTCATACGGCAATCCCTGACCATGGACCAGTTGGGGGAATGTGACTGTGGGTGGTTAACTAGGCCCATGGATGCATACCGCCGTCCAAGCCCAAGTTCCAAGATTTGCTGTTCATCCCATACGAACCTTGGAACCCACTTCAATTAATTGAACACGGCTGACCTGCCGTTTCGTGATAGTATTTGGAGGTATCGACACCGTCGCACCGATCTATGGAGTAATTGAGGATTTCTTGGGCCGTGCCTGTCTGGGTGATGGTCTGGTAGTGTCCCTTCGGTGGAAGCTGCGCGAACAGCGGGAATGCGGCAATCACTGGAAACACTAATCGGGGTGGACTGGGAGGCAAGGATTTGCATAGGGAATCGATACTCAGACAAATCAATCTTCAAAGGTCCATCGCAAATCGAGGATTGTCCAGTTGCTGGTTTGCTGCAGGCTACTTCTGCGTCGAACCTGGAAATAGATTACCCGATTCCGTGGGATGCCGTGCGCTGATTGGTGAAGAGGACGTGCCTCGGCACTCCGAGTACCAGCCTCAGCCCTCAACTCAGGCACCTGTCCTCGTTTACCCTTTCAGGATTAGTGCCGATTCCACTCCAAATCCCAAACAGGTCGGGTCGGTCTTGACTTCCCAACATTGGTCGCAGTGGTAACATTTTGACACCTTGGCAGTTGCAATATATCCATATACGTACTACACATATCCGTACGTTCTAGACAAGCTCCAGTGCAGAAATGACATTTTATCTTGAAGCACGGAAAATAGAGCGTCCAGTATCTGAGGCATACATCTACCCCGGGCGACTGGATGCTTGTGCTCGGCATCTCTCTCCCGCCTTGACCGGACGCAGGCATGGACAGAAATCCCGATGATGTGCCCAGCCCCTTTACCCTCACCCATGAGACGAAAAGCACAACTCTAGTAAGCAGTAATATCCCCTTCAGACATATCTCCCGTGCCCCTAGATCTCTCGAGCTGTCAGCTGGAAATTCCCGAGCAAGCTGCAGTCCGCGCTCGCTGAAGCGCCTTGAAATGCTTTATCTAACGGCCCGAATAGTCGACAATCCCCATCGTCGACTGTAGAATCGAAAATGGTTTCCCAAGGACCTAAATTGCAGTTCTGCGGTCGCCCCAAGCACCTCTCTTCTTAGACTTTCCGATCGCTGGATAGATGTTGCCCACTAGCCTCTCTGGCTGTGATTGCCTAGGGCTGCCGCAGTATACGCCCCTGGCGCCACCCCCCTCGAAAGTCACACAGTCCCTATTATGGCATACAAGAGTAGCTTCCCAGCGCCCTGAATTGCAAATCCAACCTGTAGTTGGGTCGCCACATTGCACGCCGCTGAGGCAGTGGAGGCTGGTGTCGAACCAGATGGCTGGGTTCCCCTTTTCCTCCGGTTCCTCTCGCCGCTCACCAGAATAGTCACGCCGGTTGAATGGGTTGGCCAGCGTGTCATTGTCGATTGGAAGGATGGCGGCTGCGTTGACCAGGATGGCCGTTGCTGCTAAGATGGGGAGGTGGAGGCGCATGCTGTGTGGGTGTGAGCTGGTGGTGTCCCTTAGCTCTCGGCGGGTTCTCCTACGGGTTTCTGGCCACTTGGGGACGGTTGGGTTTGCAGGAAATGGACATTGCGGCCTCAGTAATCCTGAGAAAGGCTTTTGGTCGTCGTTGGGATGACGAGGCGAGTGTCCCGTTTTTTATTCCGCAATAGGGCTTGGAATTTCTGTTTTCTGAACAAGATGTGTTCCTTTTTCCCGCAATCAAAGTTTGAAAAGTTGAAAGCTTGGTACCGTTGAGACTACTAAGCAAGTGACCAGCCATTCTCTCAAGGTTAGCGGGCCAACCATCGCATGAAGTATTTTAAAAGCCACCCAAACTCAATACTTGTCAAAGTTGGATGCGCCATACATGTCTTTATATCAGATGAGAAGGTGGATGAACTGCACAGGTCTCTGGATATTTCTACGAGATTTTAGTGAGAGCGCTAGCTTGGTGTTGTGCCTACTTAACATAGCGTTGCAAGGCAACAATAATTATTAATTATTGCAAGATGCTAATTATAGGCAAAGAGCCCCTTGGCAACATCGGCCAATGGGCCATTGGCAGGCTCAGAAAACCGCACTGGAGGAGAGTTTCATCTATCTAGAGTTATCTTCGCCTCAATGGAAATTGGATGTCTGGTCAGAACCGGATCAGCAGGGGTAATGGCACTCCTTTCCTCTTGCAAGTGCAAATTTCACTGTTCGAATCTGCCCGCGTTTAGGTCATTGTTCATTTCCTCCGTCTTCGATTAATTACCTCTGCAGTCTCTCACTTCTTTAGGCTGCCTGTGTCCAGATGTTTGTCTTACAGGTTGGGAAAGGAGGCTGTCATCAAGTCTTCAGCGCCCCACGATAACCCCTCTATTCCCTACACGTGGAAAGACCCGGAAAGGCTACTCAACGGCAACGGTCGGCAAGCCAACACGCGATATGCCTCGCCAGATACCCGAGGTAGCTACCATGGAGCAGCGGCGCACCTTAACGCTGACAAGGATGACTAATTATAAGGTAAACGGTAAGAATACTGAGATATATATGATTGCTATGCTAGAGGCTACAACGGGGAACATGGAGTGTACCTATAGGGTCATAATTTAGTCTAAACTCAATCTGGAAAATTATTCGTACTGGTTGAGGACGACCCAATGTTGTAGATTTTCTACTGTAATTATCTTCCTTTCTTAAGATTGTAAAGACGATAGCGATTCGAATCGCCCTGCCCCTGTTACGCTTCATTCCACAAGGCTCTGGAGGCGGCACAAATACTAAACCCCACGAAAGAACCGGCCTATGGTTGTTCGTCTGCTTTCTCCCGTCGTCTCCTGCACGTCATATAGCCCGCTGTGTTCTTCCCCTCTTCTCTTTAGGGGCTGGCATTCACGATCATTGCGCTTGCGCAGGGCCAACCATTCAAGCACAACAAAAAGTGTTTGCACCCACCCATGACCCAACCGAAGGATAAAACCAAGCCCCGGATATAAGGTGAGCAAGACGCTCTAGAATAACCTGCTAACATACACAGTAGAGGCAGCAAGACGTTTCACTTCTGCGGGTCCACACGAGCAGCCCGACGTTGTCAAGGAGGAAGATAACCATGCAGAGCACCTTGCAGACGGCGCAACAGGAACAAAAACCCACATTCATGCGAATTATGGTGCCCTCTCTGATGCCTAGGTGATCTAAAGGCGTACTGTATTTTACTGTAGGCTTAGTCTAGTGTCGCATGACACTCATCCCGAGTTCTGCCATTGCTTCTTCAGAGGTGAGGCTTTGGGAGGCGCCGCGGGCTGCTGTTTGGCTATCCTTGAGCATCATCAGGATCGTGTTCAATGCATAGAGTCGGTCTTTCAATAGGAGCCCGCATTGAAAAAATGAAATTCACCGCCTGGCTGACCCCTGCCCCCACGTTTTCTTGCCGCTGGAGTGCACGTCCGAGCGGGCTAACAACCAACAGTCCCACACGTGACACAGTTAAGCATCAACATGTTTGCCCAGGCCCTTGCTAACCTCATATTCAAGACAAGGGCCAGGCTGCTGTTGGTGATTTGGTGTCTCGGGCTCTGAGCTCCGACTCTTCTCCTTTGCTCACTTAACTTTACTTTCCCTAGTATCCCCGTGGCACTGATCACCTTGACACATGAAAGGTTTGACTTTAGTATTGAGAGCTGCCTCTTTACCAGGATGCTGGAGATAACAGACAACAAGGCTGGGCCCAATTGTGCCCTAAAGAATCGCGGGCATATTATGATGCACTGGCTTCGAATAGGGAGGGTTATGAATGTTCCAACTCGACTTAGACACACAGGAGCGCGCACTTGAACAAGCACGAGATGAAATGGCTCATGGCTGTGATATGGGAGCCAATAACAGGGAATCTGTGAGATGTCCGAGCTTGTGAATCCATGTTACATATGATGATGGCCTAGGCTAATTATTTAAAGACCTGCCGTGCTCCGACTCTCTCGCCCACTAAGTAATTATTTGATCCAAAGCAGCAACACTCTTTCCAGCGCCGAAACAGAGCCAAGCACCCCATTCCAAGATCTCCCCATACAACCCTCCTCGCTCCAACTCGTCTCTCCTACCGACGCGTGCCTACCTGAAGCCCCAAGCCAGAGACGCAAAGAAGGAACAGACAAAAGTCACCACCCCCACAAGATGCGTCTCATAGCCATCCTCGCGATCGCCGCCGCCACCACCACCAACGCCCTGGCCGTCCCCGACATGGCGGCCGCGACGGGCCCCGCTGACCCAACCCCGGTCCCAGACATGGCGGCCACGACAGGCCCCGCCGACCCGACCCCCGTCCCCGACGTGCCGGCCTTGACGCGCCCCATTTACCCATCCCCTGTTCCCCCGGCTCCCGAGAAGGGCCCCGAGGAGCACGAGATACTCCCGGGGGAGGGCTTCCCCGACTGCGAGGTGCCTGGGCAGTACGCCTGCACCCTCAACTACGTCATGGTGTGCAACGCCTCGAACAAGTGGGTGTCGACGGCTGAGTGCGGCCCGGCTAGCAGCTATTATGGGAACTTTTGCTGCCATGTCATCCCCGAGAGTGGGGTTGCGTACTGTGCCTGCTAGCTGCGCGTGCTTTGGTTTTTTTTTGGGGGGGGAGGGGGGGAGGAGGGACGGTGGCTGACCTTGGATCCCCCTCGGCTCGGGCTCTTCTGCCATCCAGTTGTGGAAAAGGACGGGGATCCGTTTGTAGATGCGTTGAGCAGGCATCATCGCAGATTGCTTTAAATATAGATCTCCTAGGTAGTTACAGGTTGTTGTATTCATACACTCTATTCAAGGACAAGTGGCAAGCTATCGGCCTGGAAAGTAGAGGATGCTGTCAAATACTTGGTCGGTTTCAATGAGGTGGTTTACTACATCTGACACCTAACAAGCTTGATTAATATGTAGGTACTCAAAGTAAGACATGCTCAAAGGCAATCAACCTGGGATATTTTGTCAGATGACTCAAGTATGCGATGCCATAGATGACCACCCTAGGTCACCAGATAAGAGGCTCTAAGGATAAACTGACCAATGAGAACCCTGGTTTCCCACATTTGAGCCCAAAGCCACGGTTAAGTTGAAGAAGGCCAACTGGAGTTAGCCGTTGAGTAGGCGAGTGAATGGCTTTGTTGCAGACACCTGCCCTAAGAGCAGTGGCAACGGGGCAAGATTGTAATTACTTTTGGTACGAGCGGCCACTCAGCTATCAAGACACTTGATCGTATCAAGGCGTTCACGGCTTCCATTACACTGCAGGATAGGAAAGACCTCTGAGTTTGACACCCGATTAGCGCCGCCTTCTAATAAGATCGAGATATAATCATTGTCAAAGGAAATCATGTATCTTATCGCGCCGGGTCGGTGTTCGCTGTCCATGTCGACTTTGCTTAATTACGGATATGATCCAAGAAAGAATTGTAAAGATGAATAAGCTTGTCAAATTTGTTCCCTAGTTATCTCTCTGTTAATAATTAATTAACACTTCGCAGGGCTCTACCTAAGAACTCGTATGCCTTCGCGGCGTACAATCAACGGAGTGAACCATCGCTATTTGTGGGATAATTAATTACTTATCAAACCCGAGGGCCACAGAAAGGGGGGGATCGTCGATTGATCACGTAAAAGAGAGAGAGAGAGATTATTTAACGTCTGTAAGTCGAAATCTGCCCGAGATCTCTGCCTCCCGAGGGGCATAAGACGTGCTAGCGACTACCGAGCAGCTATGTACAAGGAAATAGCGCTTGTGAGTAAAGTAATAAAGAGAAATACAAAGCAAAACGAGGAATAGCTAGCATATCTTGCTTGAGGGCGGCTCGCCCCTTCGTGTACGTGACCTTTAAGCCGTATTCCCGCCCCCTATAGGTTGGGGCTGGCGCTCGGCCGTTAGTTTTCCCGCTTATCGCGGCTGCTATTGGCGTTTGTTACTGGATTAAGCTTCTTAGGTAAGGGCTGGGTGCGCGGTGCGCAGTGTAGATCGTAAGTACGGCATGTGCTATCTACCGTACTGTTGATCACGTAAGAGGTATCGGTGGGAGTAAGGGTGAATGTAATGGGCTCATAGTGCCTTTGTATTGCGAAGGCTATCGTAGTTCCTGGACTATGTAATCGGGAGGGGGCACAACCTCATCATCTCCCTGCCTGGTATTACCTAATTACCTGCCTTTGCCATGAGACCATTGAGACAATTCGTCACTACAGCGGGGAAGTAACACTACAGCGAGAAGTAATTATTCAAGGATGTCTGGAAAGGAGCCGAGCCTCTGTGGCCTGACTGGGACTACAAGCCGTGGGCTATGGAGCACTAGTGCTCCCGAGAGCGAGGGGGATAACAAATAGGAAGATTAAGAGGCTGATAGCAAGTTCCGCGGGTGAGGAAGCTTCTGGCTTGGATGCCTTCATGAGTCGATGGGAGGCCCAATAGCAGGGGTTTGGCCCGCAAGAGTCGGAAAGGAAGACGATTTCAGCATGATGTCGAGCTCGCCGGCTTTGTTGGCGTTATTAGCGGTAGACAATGTCGACGGGGTGGAAGACATAGAGATGGTTGGGAGGACGGACCGTGCTTGGATGGTAGTTGTCAGAAGCAAAGAATCGAGGGAAGGGAAAAGAAAGTTGCTTTTACGATACCGGAGGCACGTACGGAGTATATTTAGAGAAATTTGTCTTTTCTTGGCCTAGGTTAGTTTGTATTGTCCCGTCATGGCCAGCTGACAGGGGTCTGCCCGGTCTTGTGCACGACAGATCGTCAGCGACGGGTCGGCGGGGTCGTCAGAACTCGATCCCCCTAAGGCTCTCTGTTCGAGGGAGCACGGACGTGGCCTGATTTGGGCCACTCTATCACAAAGTATTATTGATTGCCTGGCTCGCCGCTCAGAGCGCACATATGCGGATCTTCGTTGAGATGAAGAGTATTCCAGTGGAGAGGTGTCGAGCCGAAGGCACTCCGCCAACGGGAGCTACTCAGTACATGCACGCACCGTACCCCCCCAAGACTTTGCGGGGCTGGCCGCCGCTCGAACGGTCACCAACGTGCAGTGTCACCTCTCCAGCACTCCCTAGCGGGTCTCAGCGGGGGCCTATCTCGCCATATTAGTGTGCGCCGCACGCCGTTCCTGGTGAACCCCTCGCGATTGGAGAGGAACGCGTCCAATCGGCCATCGAGGATGCGTGCATCCCACTCTCTCAGCCCCTCATGGAACAAGGAGGGAAAGATAGATGACATCGCCCATTTTTCTTTATCGATAGTCCCAAAGCCAGGCGCTTATTCCATGGCCGAAGCTGGCCGGTTGCCGGCCTATGAGAATGCATGGCCGGGCTCTGGCTGAGTCTTGGGTGAGCCGCTAGCGAGTCCTCGCTGTGGGATTGGTCGGGCTGCCTGAATTTACAACCAATCCGGTGTGTCTGGCGTCCACTTCTCCACCCTCTGGATAGATTGCCACGCCCGAAAAGAGAGGGACAGGGATGGCGCTGAGTGCTTTTCCTTCCTGATCATCAACGAACGGTTCCGTCTTCATCCATCACATTGCGACGCTTCTCGTCGCAAGGAATCCAAGGAGAGGGCGAGTATCCCATATTCAGCTCTGGACTGGTCTTTCCCTTTCGTCACGCGCTAAGGTAGCTGGATGTTTGTGGGCTTGTGGCGTGGTCTCCGTGTCTGCGGCCCCTGTTGATGGTGTTCCTAGGCTGCCTGCGCTTTTCCTGTTGGACAATTCACCGTTCCGATGTTTCGACAGAAATGGGATCAACAATGCACGGCTTTCCTATTTTGAACAAACTCCCCTTAAAATCCGAGGGTCTGTAGCCCTTGTCGTCTCTAGCTCAGCTTCCGCCCCTAGTGGCCTTGGTGAATGGTTGCGTGTGCCTCCTTTAAAGTAGTGTATCGCCTGCCACCCTTCATACGCGCGTGTTACCTTTTCTTTCCCTCTGATTCCCGTTACCTCCTCCACAGCGGCCCCCTGGAGTGTCTCATCTGCAGCCTCCATCACCCGTCCGCTGCGTGCTGGCAGCATGCGCTCGAGGAGAAGTGGCAACAGCACAAGCAGCACCCGCGCGCCTGCAAGTCTTGGGGGGGCTTCAGTCACTTTCGAGGCCCCAACAACAGCAATATTGAAGCCCCGAGAATCTGGGTGGCCCAAGGGGCCAAGACGAACCAAAGAACCATCACACAGTGACGGAGGCTACAGGGCGTCAATTCGGCCACCAGCCCGCCCCCGCCGCCCAAGATGCACCCGGGAATCCAGCTGGCGTGCGCCATGTGGGGGCTGACGGGTCTCTCGCTCCTCCTCGTCGGCCTCCGCCTGTACACCCGCATCCGGATCATCAAGTTCGTCGGGGCCGAGGACCACATGTACGCCTGGACCGGCGTCTTCCTGCTGGTCTTCACCTGCTCGATCCAGGTGGGCGTGCACTACGGCCTGGGGAGGAACTTCTGGTCCCTCAGCTTCGACGACTCGAGCAACGCCATCTTCTGGACCTACGTCGGTAACAGCTTCGCTATCACGGGCAACGCCATGGCCAAGCTGTCCATGGGCCTGTTCCTCTTGAGGGTCGTGCAGATCAGGTGGCACAAGATCGCGCTGTGGGTGCTCGTCGTCGTGACTGTTGGCACGTCCATTGCCCTCACCGTCATGCTATGGAATCAGACCACGCCTGTGAAGGCTAGTTGGGACCCTCTGAGGACGCCGGGGACCTGGAATATTCAGATCCAGCCCCTGAGTGTTGGACTCGGAGGTGAGTGACCCATCCCTCTGCCGGTGCCATAGTAGTGCGGATGCATGGCTTGTTAAGTGTGAGCACTTGAGGATGCGTGACTGACTGACTTTCTTGCCAAAACTTACAGTATGGTCGAGTGCCTGCGACTTTTTCTTTGCCGCCTTCCCTTGGCTGTTCATTTGGTCACTTCGCATGCCTCAACGTGAGAAGGTGATGCTCGCCAGTGGGATGAGCTTGGGAGTCATGTGAGTTTGATCTCTCCTCTAATTATTTAATATATAAATTGTCTGTGCAAATTTTGAACTCCAATCTAATATTTTATTCTATTACTTAGCGCCGGAGTGTGTGGCATTGTCAGAACCGTGGTGTTATCCCGTCTCGATGTCTATAATTACACATGTGAGTGCTTGTCTCAGAGATGTCCTCTCGTCACTTTCGAGTGGACGGTATAATGACTGTCCCAATTCCGACCCGCACAGTAAACTTCGTCCCTTACTTCGGCTGGGCAGGCGCCGAGATTGCAGTCGCCATGATCTGCATCGGCATACCAACCTTGCGCCCGCTGTATCTCAAGAAGAGGCACGGCGTGACCACCGTATATGGCAACCGGGGCAACACGCACGCGAGCAACGACCAACTACCACGGTTCACTATGATCGACCAGAAGAGGACGCCCCTCTGCGGCGGCGGCGGAAGTGTCGTCATCTCTGCCCCAGCCCCAGTGGCAGGAGGAAAGACGCGGCCGATGACATCCTCTTCAGCGCGCTCGATGAAGGGTTTCGGCAAGCCCATCGACCTCGAGTCCGCCACCACCTCCCGGGACTCCGGGTCCTCACATGCCATGAAGGCCGCCGTGATGTCGTCGTCTTCGTATGACGAAGAGGCATGTAACTGGTCTGACGTTGGGGCCGCCGTTGAGGCGCGGGATGTCCCAATCAGGCCGGCGAGTGCCCACACCAGGAAGAGGGGACATAACGACAGCGTGGATGAGATACTGGGTCTGTACGACCGGAACGTCACTCCTGGCCCAGGTGGCAGTGGTCGTGTTGGTGGTATTGGCACCGGTAATGGGAGTCATGGTGGAGCCATTTGGGTGAAGAGTGAGGTCCAGATCAGGAGAGATGAGCATGCTAACTGGCCGTTGAAGAATTGAAACCCCCAACTTCCTCATTTTCTTCCTTCTTTCCTTGCAGTTATTTGAAGCCTGTTTTGTCTTACTAGAGATACCAACTTAACCCCTCCTTAGACAGAAGAGGATAGACGTCCCAGACTGCTTTTGTCGTCCGACGCAAGTCGTTCTGTAGTCATAATGAAATCAGGCATGAGTTTGTCGTTGGGCCTTTGGCTGGTCTTCTTTGCGATATTATGCCGTACGTATCATCGCCCATTGACAGCAAAGCTATCACACTCTCGACCTTGCAGCCTTTTCCTTCAATGGAAGAGATTCAGCCTCTCACTCTACAACTGACGTGCGAGAAAGCAGGGCCAGTACAGACACCTATGTTTGTATTGTTTTTTTTTACTGAGTTGGCGCCGCCTTGTCCCTTTTACTTACACTCTAACTATAACTTCTGTAGATCGTCTGCCAGAACACCATTCCATCGCCCGGCGGGTTCGACATCTAATCCAGGCCTCCTAGACCCCCACACAGGAGAGTGCCCCCTCCCTACAGGATCTTCGTCACAACACCAGGCTCAAGGAACCTGAACGACCCCAAAACACCCCCTTCCCCAAGTTCCTTGGTCAAGTCGTCCTTCGCCTGCTCGAAGTGCCTCCACCCCTCGAAGTGAAGCGGGACAACGACATCCGGCTTGATAGCCCTGAACAGCTGCACGGCCTCCTTCCCGCTGAGGGTGATGCCCATGCTGGTCCCGTCCGGGAAGTGCACCGTCGCGCGGCCCAGGTTGAACAGCGCGGCCGAGACGTGGTACTCATCCGCGATTCTGTCCAGCTCCTCGATGTAAACCGTGTCCCCCGTGAAGAAGATGGCGTTCGGCTTCCCCCCGGTGATGCCGAAGTGCTCCGCCGTGATGACGAAGCCCGTCACCTCGCCGCCGGGCAGGTGCTTGCAGGGCGTCCCCGTGATCTCGTAGGTCCTGCCGCCTGCGGTGAGGGTGGTCTTCTGCCAGGGTTCCAAGCCCACCACTCCCGGACGCGGGCCGAGCTTCCTCGCGCCATCGGGGGTGGTGTACACGCGACGCCCGTCTAGTAGGCGCCGTCCTAGATCATCTAGGTTGTCCGGATGGTCCTCGTGGCTGAGGAGGACGGCATCGATGGGCGGGAGTTCGTCCAGGCCCAGGGCTGGCTTGTAGGAGCTCTGGAGAACGGCCAAGCCGAGATCAAATGCCGTGCCCGGTGGCGAGAAGTACGGGTCCGTAATTAGGGTTGCATCATCCAGCTGGAGGAGTGCTGTTGCCGTGCCGATGTAGGTCACTGCCAAGCTGCCCTGAAACCCTGTGGATCCCATGGTCAGTACCTAGTTATGGTGGATAGCTGTTGAATGCTGGTATCTCGGGACTGCGGTGGAACACGCTGGGACCTGGTATGGAAGATGTTGATCTCGAAGCTGGTCGGATTCGAGGTGAGATGATCGTCTTAAGCACAGACAGACAACCCGGAGATGATGTCTCGTCATAATTATACCAACTCTTGAGTTCGAACCACCACTCCCCAAATTCTGCGCCATGCTAGTGTCTTCGATGGTTATTACTCAGCGTTACAAATTGATTTCGACCTTGGGGACTTTTACATTAGCACTAGTTCCCATTGATGTTCCATGTTCTGACGCAACTCGCTGAATCTTTCGCCTTTCGTCCTCGCCAAGGCTCCGATAATTGACCTCCGTACGACGTTCGCTTAAGTTGGAGGGAACGACCTAATTACCAACCAGATTTTCAGCCTTGGTCGTTTCTAAGCATGGAAGTAAGATATGCCGCTGCAGCATGGTGTTGCTGCACGCACTGCACCTGGCGTTAATTACTCATCTCGGCCCGCGGTCTCACTGATCAATCCAGTCGGGGCGAGATATCTCTAAGCTTTTAGTGTCGTCAGCAATTTAACCTGTAGCCCCCGTATGCGATACCTATGGACGGATCTTGGATTAATTTTGCACCGACTTTCGATACGAGCCCTGCCTCGCCAACTTACAAAGGCAGCTGTGCTCCAATCTGCTAATTTACTCCGCCCATTCCTTGCTCCCTTCTTCCAGAGTGGTAATTATCGGTAACGGAGTCAGTAATTACTGACACTCGCCCTGATAGCCTCCGTGAGGAGAAATGATGCATTTCCAGTATTATAAGTGAAACATATGGAAATCTGCATTATGAGAAATATTCATTATTGGACGTTGCTCTTCATTGTCTAGACTAGATTCTGGCCAGGGGGTGACCAGTGGTGAGGGCGAGCAGCTCCCCTACCACATAATTACTGTGAACACCACAGTGACTACATATAATTACATGATCTATCTGCCAGAATCCTTTAAGAAATATGTATAGACACTCTTATGCGTCTTTACCATATAGAGTATCATCACGGGAATTGTCGGTTCTCCAGTAATTACTTTGTCTGTTATTAAACTTACCATTCAAACGTCTTCTTGCCGCTTGGCCGATTTCATGTAGCAATCTGCGAACAAGGAGCGTAACTCGTCTCCGCCGTGTCTGGCTCTGTCTGATCTTGACTCAATCAAGTAGTTCTGTATGCATGTGCAACGGAGGTTGGGGCATCGGTGACTGTATTCATTGCGTCATTTCGGAGCGTTAAGCGGAGGTGCTGGTTCTGTCCTGGGCGAGGCTCAAAGGTGCTGACATTCTGCTCCAGTAAATAATACGCAGTGCACTCCTGTAAAATGTCCGAAGATCTGCTGCCTGATCACCTCGTGACTTTGCTTTGATTCGCATCTGTTATTGCCGCCCGTGTGATGGTTCATCGTTCATCGGCTCCCTGGGCATCTAATTTAGTTCTCGCCGTCAAAAAGATTGGGTGATAAGATCAATTTCACACCAATCTGCTCAGAACGTCAGGGCCGATTTGCAGCCATGGACCGGTCTCCCTCGGCTGAAGATGCGACGCGGTCTCGACTTGGCTCGCGAAGATGATGTCAATTACGGGAACTGTTGGTCTGGTCTACAGTGTCCTCCATCACGGAAGGATCATTACCATCGAGAGCTTCGAGTATAGTGACTTGGAGAACAGGACTTCGGTCGACGAGGAGACGATCTTCCCAATTAGTTCTATGACCAAGGGTCTGGTGAGCTCCGTGCTGGCCATGCTCGTTGAGGAGGGCAAGCTCGACTTCGAGCATTCCGTCTGCGATCTGCTCCCGACTTAATTACAACCCCTCTAACGACTAATTACCTGAAGAAGTCAGCAAGACTGAGCGACTGGCTCTCCATGCAATCTGGCACCGAACCAAATCAACTCTGGTTTCAGTCACAAAACAACATAGTTTTCCCCAAGGAAGATGCCATGAAGGTCATGAACAGTCTCAAGGTCGAGACGGGCCTCGCACCACCTTCAACTACAGCAATTGGGGGTACGAGATTGCGGCACAGATCATCAAGGAAAAGACGGGGCAGAGTTGCGACTCTCTCCTTCATTCCTGGATATCTGGACCCCTTGGTCTCAAGCGGACCGATGCTCGGGGTGACATCGACGCCTTTGACAATGTCGCCAAGGCGTACACTATCCTTGATTACGGGACTCCAGTTCAGATACCAAGGACTCGCCTCTCTGGTGCAACTATTTTCGGGGCAGGAGGCGGGGTCTCCAGCTGCGTCAAGGACCTTCAAATCCTATACCAAGAGATCCTCCTTGCCAGCATCGACTAGTTTGAGAACGGCACGACATCGACTGAGAACTCAGTTTTCAAGAGGCTCACCACCACCATGTCTAGTCGCATCCGGGTCCCGGGCCTTGCACCTGGCCCACGCGAGTTGTCCTACGGAATGGGCTGGCACAGGACCCAGTTGCCAAATCAGATGTGCAAGATCAGCCCACACCTCTTCGTGGTTGACGACAAGCCGATTCTGGGGGAAGGACCCCCCTCTCGGCTTCTTATTGTTCATTATGGCAGCATGCCTGGGGCATACTCTGGAGTCACCATGTTTCCCAAGACAAATAGTCGGGTTGTAGTACTGACAAACTCGACCCCTATGTGCGACATGTCCGACTAGGTCAGCCAGCTCATCATCCAGGCTCTGTTCGACTTCCCAAACAAGCATGATTACGTCCAGTGGGTGGCTAGGACGCTCGAGGCCGAGGAGAAGTGGCACGAAAACACGAATACTGCCCTGGAGAAGAAGAGGCAGCATGGGACGTCGCCGAAGCCCTACTGCCAATACACTGGGGAGTATACCAGCCGAGGAGGCTTCTTCAGGATCACTGTGACGGAGGAATGTGGGAGGCTTCAGATGCGGTTCCAGGATCTGGCGGACGAGCTGTATGAGTTGCATCACCTCGCCATTGATACCTTCTGCTGGCTACAGCCGAGAAACGACCTTGTCAGCAGGGGCAGGTGGGTCCTGCAGCACCCGGACTACTAAATTACCTAATCCATTTCAAGAGGGGAGAAAAGGGCGCGATAGATCGGATCGTGTGGGTGAACAAACCCGAATCGCTACAGGGCGAGGAGTTCCAAGCAAACGGGGGTCAATGGCTAGGTTGGTTGAGCTGGATTGTCTGGGCAGGAAGTCCTCCAGGGACCAGATAAGGGGCCAACCGTTCGATGCATCTTAAATATGCCCCGGCTCGGATAAGGAACGGCGAGAACAGGGCCATGGGGTCGACGAGCAGGGTCTTGGAAGGGAACAGGGAGGCCATCTGTCAGATAACTAGACTCATCATTGGTACCAGACTAACCAACCCACAGAGGTACAAGGCAGAATTCAAGGGAAGCAGAGGCGGCGGGCCGCGAAGGCTCCCAGACAGGCAAAATGAAATCGTGCTTCCCTGTAGTTCACAAGCACCTAGCTTAGGTAGGTACACAGGTCATCACCAGCACACGCAAGTGAAAAAAGTTAGAGGGGAGGGGCGTCATGCATGCCCCACCGACATAAATATGGTCGAGCTGATTGGCTCTCAGCATCGAGTTGACAGGCCCAAGAACTAAGGCAGACTGTTAGGCAGACATATCTTGGGGTTGGGTCATTTGGCGAACCATGATGAAAGAAGGCAGCCCGCCGCAACTAGGAAGGTAATTATGGGGTAGACCAAGGAGGGGTCCTCTCACCCAGTCTGTGGCCACAGAGCTCCAGGACGCTGCCCCCCGATTGTTGACTTTCTTTGGGCTGGTCGCATGATCGCATCAGCGTGATACCGCCTCTCGTGCTCACCTACCTAACCTACCCTACCCACCTTGATTCTTCCTTCCATTGCAGTAAGATAATCATTCTATCGGAACTGACTCCTCAACCCTTCTTGATCTGCACCTTGCAATTTCCGTAGCGATCAAGCACCGACTTGACTGTCATCATGTCGCTCGATACATGTATCCATGGGAGTCACCAGTTCTGTTTGTATTGTGACAAGCAAATAGACGGATCAGCCTCTTGGTGCTCAGAGGACTGCCGACTAGCAGATTTCTTGACTCCCTCGACGACAGTGGGTGATTTATGCTTTCCTTACCAGCTACCACACCGGAATGCCCGCTACTACGGGGCGTTTTCTAGGGATTAGTGACTGACTTACGGATCACACTAGGCAATGACGATTGACCTAGGAGAGCAGTCAGCCGGAATCTCCCCGTCAATGATGATCAGAACCCCAAGCTGGGTAAGCCTCAGTCCTAAAGACCCAGTCCTAGGGGAGGGGCCTATTGTCATGGATTCAGTCACTCATCAACGCCAGGCAGGCAAGGGGTTGGACATGTGGCGGAAGTCATAGAACAATAGAATGGTTGTGCGCTAGGATCAGGAGGCCCGATGACTTGTGTGCGCCATCGGCTCACCTGCTGACCATACTTCCTTGTAGGATCGCATTCGGAACCCATCACCTCGCCAATACCACCCCCAGGGACAAAAGCATCAGTCGGGTACGGGCTTAGGCGAGGCGATAAGTCCTAGCTCCATGCCAAGCGAGCCGGCCTCGCATGACAGCAATGGCTCCGGTGGCTCAGCTTCCTTCCCTCTGCGGAAGCCTTCCGGAGACCGCCTCGAAACAGCCGGCGTGGTCCCGGAGATGGATATGGACCTGTTGGCAGCGAGAGCCGGCGAGCGAGCGAGCTTGAGGAGGATCGTGGAGAACGTGTCCGCCCGGAGCAGCGGCTCGCCCACGTGGCAGACCGAACCGGTGAGACTCATCGTCTCTCCACCCACATCTCCCGCGGACCTCAAGAAGTTCTCTCTCGGGCCTGGGGATCGGATTGTGGAGTCTCGAGCCTGCGCACAAGACCAAGAGATCATGTCCACACAGAAGCCCCCTCAGTCCGAGCCGCCGGCTCAAAAGCAGCATGAGCCTATTAATCCTGCCGCCAATTCAAAATTGCTTGAAGGCATGTTAGAGCCGTGGCCGCAGACAAAGTCACGTTTCGGTAATCTCAGCATCGTCAAAATCGACCAACTGGTTTCCCTGTCAGCGAACAAGTACCAGCGGCCAAAACACCCCAAGGTCAAATGCTTACTCTGCAATGAGCACCCCGACGGCTTCCGCGGCGAGCATGAGCTTCGGAGGCACACCGAATCCAAGCATAAGGCCCGGGTTATCAAGTGGGTGTGCCGCGACCCTACCATCGAGGGTGGTCCTGGTTCCGACATCGTCCCATCCCTGTCGTTAGAGCGGTGTAAGCAGTGTCACGCCAAGAAGCAGTACGGTGCTTCCTATAACGCCGCCGCCCACCTCCGTCGAACGCACTTCAGACCCAAAAACCTAGGCCGTAAGGAGACCGCTGCCAATACCTCGATCGACGGCAGTGGGGATGAGAACGGCGGCGGGCAACAGCGGAATGGCGGCAGTTGGGGCGGCGACCGACCGCCGCTGGCCAGCCTGATGAATTGGGTGGAGAAGATAGAGGTGCCTAATGCAAACTTCCGGGATGACGATCCTGATAACATCCCTCCCGAGGAGATGGAGAAGAAAGAGGCGAAAGCGGAGATCGCTGATGGAGAGCTCATTGACATCTATCCTCAGAAGATGGTGGGGGGTAATCTCCAAAATCTCGGAGCCGCTCGGGATTCGGAGCAGGAAAAGAAGCTACACACGAAGCGGAAGGTTGAAAGAATCCCGTTGTATACCTCCCCAAATGGCTCAAAAATCTTCGTGGGCAGCGAAACCCTGCGGTTGCATATCAAAAAGTAATAACTCTTGGTCCCTGTCACTGACAAGTGTCCACTGTCTATGCTGACATACTTCAGTGAATTCAGCAAACACCCTCCCGAACGATATTTTCAGTGCCATTGCTCTCGCCGATTTTCGACGGTTGAGGAGCTGGGGCAGCATGAACAGGCTATACATCGTATCGGCAATGCGCCACTCAACAGATCCGACGCCCTGAACGCAAAGCAGCGCGAGCTGCTTGAGCTACAGAAGAAGACGCAGGCTCACCTAGGCAAGGGCCGAAGGCGCTTCGCTGAGGACATGGCGGACGCCCACGACACAATCTGCGTCCAGTCCTTACCCGACCTGGAGACAGAATTCCAGAGTAGCCCGAGTCCAGATATTTGGATCCAATACCCTTGGAACCCAAGACTATGGTCTTTGGCACTGGCTGATCAGCGACATGATGGCCTCGGCGGGGACGGGGAGGCGGTGGATGAGTCGAGAGGAGAGCGGACGGAGGAGACAGTTACAGAGCATGCAGTCAAAGAGCAGGTAGTAACAAATCAGGCGGTAACAGAGCAAGCAGTCGCGGAGAAGGCGGTTACAGAGCAGGCGGATCGAACAAACACCTCTGACCTAGCGCTGGGCGTCCAACTGTCGCGGCTAGAGCAAGTAACCTCAGCCGTGGCCTTCTCAGACTCGGGTTACGGGTCGTCTTGTGGCGAAGGACGTGCCAGCCGATCTCTAGGTACTGTGGACAGCGAGCAGTGGAAGGACACCAAGGCAACCGACCGGATCGTCAGAACGGAGCCGAATGCGGCCAAGAACGGGAACGCCTTCGAAAACGACCAAACGCTTGATGACAGCAGGACGGCCTACTCTGAGGCTGGGAGTCTGATGGCTACGAGACTCGACGCCTACGTCTCGGAGCTGGCCGAGGACCTGTTTGGCAGGTTGAAGAGACGGAGTGACGAGGGAGATGAAGGCTTGGAGCGGCTATATGCTACACTCCCGGGACATTTGAAGGCCTTTGCCCTCGCAGTCGGATACAGCGCTCCGTCGCAGATGCACAGGGACATTATGTACTTCATCCACAGACACTGCCACGCCATCACGATTTCTTTCAGGGACAACCACGCCCAGAAGTCAGACGACACTTCGGTGCCAAAGAAGCCACGGGTCGACGGCCCACGGCTCGGAGAGATCATGGGCAAGTGGCTCGAGAGCGATGGACCTCTTGCACATGGCGATGATGAGGAGGGCCGGGATGTGCCAGAGGACATCCTGCAGCTCGAAGAGGAGGAGGAGGAAGAAGATGAGGAGGCCTCGGTCCCCGGCCTGGCCGAGTACCGCAGCTTCATTTTCCAGAACCCGGCGTACATGTGGCTGGTCAGCTCGCTGGAGCGGGAGATGGCGCTGGCGCCGGCAGAGCCGGACGTGATGGGGGACATCTATCGCACGGTTCGCCTGGCGCTACCCTGCAGGAACAGGGTCAGCAGGCAGCGGCCGTCCGAGTGCTGCCTGGCCGAGCTCTCGGTCGACTGGGACCCGCTCATGTTCGTCGACGAGCAGGAGTACGGCCTCGACCCGGCCGACGCCATCGGGGCGGCTATCACGCTGACCGGCACCGCTGGGGACGCGCAGGCAGCGCCGGCGTCCGAGTACGTCAGGCAGACGTGGCCGGGGAAAGGCCTCCCTGTCGTTCAGCTGCTCCAGGCTCTGTTCAGAGGACAAGGGGAGAGCAAGACTTGTAAGTGGATTGGGGTCTCAGGTTCCCCGAAGCCAAAGGAGACAGTAATGTTCCTGACACGAACTCGCGCAGCCACTCTGTACGACGGGACCACAATCATGATGGGTTATAGGGAGCCTAGGCTGGTGGTCCGCGTCCGGGGGATACCCGACTCTGTCGCCCAGGTCGGCCAGATCCTCGCCTGGCTCGGGGCCGCCCTCCGGTCCTCGCCATGCAAGCAGGGACTCGTCTATTGCGTCCCGACCGTGCACACCTGGACCGTGAGCCTGACTGGCGACTGCAGCTGGATCAGCAGAGAAGGGTCATCTGCCCCCGACCAGCAGCAGCAACCGCAAGTATACTGCAGAATATCCTTCAAATTCGAAGACTGCGACGACGCTGATCCGAAGCGCCAAGCCAACGGGCAGTGCTGGCACGGCCTCTTCCGGCAGCCCGTAGTGGTGAAGGGGTTCCCGATCCCGCGCCGGCGCGAGCGGGGGCTGGGCCTGGAGCTTTCGCTCGACATGATGGCATCCCTCACGGGCACGAGGAAGATGGAAACGTTCGGCTCCCGCCTCTTCATTAAGGGGTTCGCCTCCACGCTGGTCCCAACCAAACGCTGTGGGGATGTTATCGTTTGGCACCTAGTGTACAACCGGTCCGGTGTCAGGATCTCGTACCTCGACGGGCCAGAGGACCACGTGGATGTGGATGAGGTAGGCGCCCACGATGTCGAGGGCGCCAGGCACGTCGTCGGCTGGTGCTCCGAGGTGAGGTACGACGTCGGCTCGAAGGCGGGCAAGTACAACGTGGAGCGGAGCCGCCTGCCCGTCACGTCGGCCGGGTGCGTGCTAGAAAGGGCGCAGATATCCGGCGGGCAGCTGATCAGCGGGAGCGTCACCTTCGCCCCAGGCCACAGGGACAAGCCCATCCACGTTTCCCGGCCGGGGTACATCGACAAGCTGAGGTGGGTGTCGGAGAAGTATGTCGTGTTCTGGGACGAAGGAGAGAAGAAGGGTTGGCTCGTCAACGGGGCGAGCGCGCTGCTGCACCTCCTCCGGGCGTCGTTGGAGCACAACTGCAGGGACAAGTTCAGCTCTGTGTTCCTATTGGACCCGGACAGCTTCGAGGAGGCCGAGGGCGCGCACGGCCCGGACTCGGCCGTCCAGATTCTCGTCAACGAGAGAAATCGGGAGCTGCCGCTTTACCCGGAAAAGGGCGAGATCTGGGAGGATGAGACGTACGAGACGCCGAGCGGGACCGAGAGCCCCGGCTCTTCCTCTGCCTCTACGTCCTCTTCAAGTGGCAGGGCGGAAGGCAGAAGAACAAGCCGGCAGTCGGCGACAAAGCGGACGCGCTACTACCGCGTCGGCGACCGCGTTGAGCACCTCTATGGCATCCTGGAGAAGCTCATCGACCACCAGGTCGCCGTGGAGCGGCGGAGCGGCATCCAGGTCGGCGCCTGCCCGCGGCCCAGGAGGCGGCTCGAGGGCTGGGACTTCAAGGACGTCGTGACCGACCGGGACCCCTTCTACCCGCGGGTGGCGACCCTCTCCACCGTGGGAAAGGGGTGGGTCGACTTCGTGCGGGCCATTAGGGCGGTCACGCTGTTCGGGAGGGGGTTCGGGGAGATGTTCGGCCCCAAGGAGGGCGGCGAGCCGTCCTGCAGCCGCTGGTCGAGGCTGCCTGGAGGGAGGTACTACCTCGCCGCCTGCGTGTCGGACCTCACGGAGATCATGGAGATGGACGGGGACGCGTCGGCGAACCCGAGGAGGCTGTGCGAGGGCGTGTTGTGGGACAGCCCGGAGGCCTCCTTCAACGCGTGTCCGTGCGTGTGCACCACCGAGGGGAAGTCTGCGCGGGGTGGCACGACGGCGGTGGCGGAGGCTGGCCCGGCGGGTGGTTTCCAGAGTGGTTCGTCCGCCTCAGCCTCATCTCCGGCTCCAACCCCATCTACGCCCTTAGCTTCGTGGTTTTCAAAGGGGAAGGAGAAGTTGTGGGACAGCGTGGAGCATCACGACCCGATCCAGGTACTCTTCCCGTCCAGGCTCCGCACAAGGATCAAGAGGAAGGCCCGGGTGGAGCTGCAGCGGGGGGGCGCCGTCATCTTTGGACACAACAAAAATATTTGCCTGCACTGGGGTGACGCGGGTGACCCGAAGGAAGAAGATCCACCATCTCCTGACCTCGAGGCCGCTATCGAGGACGAGGGGGAGAATGAGGCGGAGGCCCTGCTCGAGGGTGATGACTTTGCTGACAGCGGGCTCGGTTCCAGCGTTGGGTCCGTCTCTCAGAAGGCTGGGGGGAGCAGCGTTGGGAGCGAGGGCTCTGACATGGGAAGCGTGGCCGGAGATGGGGTTGGGGCTGTGCGGGTGTTGAGCCCTGGAAGCGAAGGGACTGTTGTTGGCGGGCTTGAACAGGATAGTGGTGAGGGCTTGGATGGAGTTGGAGGGCGGAGGATCAAGAGGCACCTCTCTGATGTGGCATTGTCTGTGAGGAAGCGAATGAGGTTCTGACCTGAGACGAAGGATGACGACATGGATTTTTCTCTCTTTGGATCATAGGGTTTGTGGCAAACATGGCGTTTGGTGGGTATCATTGGAGCTTTACGATTGTGAGATTGAAAGGGGAACTCTTGATCTGAGGTCTCATTGGTCACTATTTCCTTTAAAGTTCATGCTGTAACCGCCAGTCTTGTCGTCTTTGGTCATTTGAAAGTTGTCCGTGCTCATGCCGAACGGCTTTAGAAGGCCGTTACCAAGCTGAATTGTTCCTGTTAGTACGTCGTTCCGCAACCACCTAGTGGAGAGAAGATAAGAGCAAACATAGGAAGCGGAATCCACCGCCCGGGCTCAAACAAAAAAGAAATTTGACCGAAAGAACCTACCTCTTTTAGCTTCCCCCACATCTCCCCGACCTCCTTCTCCTGCGCGGCCTTGACCCTGGCCGGCAGCGCCCTCAGCTGCTGCCTGACCACCTGGCCGTCCGCGGGCCCAAGCACCCCGCTCATGGGCGGCGACGCGAGGAGCTTGTAATCCTCCTCCGCCCCGGACAGGGTCGACCACCCGCCCAGCTCGCTCCGGGCCCGCGCCCGCCGCATCAGACACTTGGCGCGGATGCGGAGGGCGTCGGCCCTGCGCCCGCGGCGGGCCGCCTGCGCGGGTGTCTCTAGGGCCTCGGCCGCCGGAGCCGGGGCGGACTTGGCCGCGCCGACGCTGACTATCTCCTCCTCCACCTCGTCCTCCTCCCGGGCCTTGTCCGCCTGCTCCTGCTCCTCCTCCTCGGCGAGGGCCTTCCCCGCGCGGTCGAGGGCGTCCAGCGCGGCGGTGGCGGCGGTGATGGCCTCCTTCCATTCCTCGAGCTTGAGGTGGCAGGCTGCGATGTTGGACTGGAGGACGGAGACCTCGTAGTCTAGGTAGTTTGGGCAGACCGAGACGGCCTCGTCGTACTTGGACAGGGCCGAGTTGAACTGTTTCGAGGTGAAGAGTGTGTTGGCCTCGGATTTGCGGGCTTGCGACTCGGCGAGGAGCGACTATTCAGGGGCGATGGTCGATCTCTGGTCAGCGCCATTGTTTGGGTAGGTGGTCTTGTCCGATAAGGAGGTGGCTTGCCGCTTCTTCATCTGGGGGGAACCTGGCCGGGCCAGCGTCTTCTCTTGTAATGAGGTCGGAATCTGATTCGGGTTTCTCTGCTGCATCTTTTGTTAGAAACGCCGCCGCGCCCATAGGTTTAGTGGCCATCTTGATAGCTCCTGAGGAAAAGAGGGTTACTCCGATTATCGCCGTGTTAAACCTTGGATGTCGTGGGAGAGGCTCTTGGACGTGCGGACGATGGAAGAGGCAGGTTTTCCCGACGAGTTCAGCGTCTTAGGCTCCAACCAGGTTCCCGGCTTGGATCCCGCAATATTCACAGCGGGCGTCATGGTGGGGCGGTCCCACTCGTCTTCGTGTCAAATTGCCCCGCGAGTTGGGCCGATAAGACGATAAGCATTCATTTCCCCTCCCTTCTCAGGGGTCGAGATTCGGTCTAGGGGTGTAGTTGATAGGTTGTGCTAAATCACTGAAGAGTCACTCAACTCCCAACTAAAGTGCCATTGAAATAGTCCCAGTGTTCAGGCCAGATGCGAACGGAGTTAAGCGCGGACTTTGACTAGTAAAAAACGTAGTAGGTCGGCGCGGTATTACATCAAGAGTACGATAAAGTGATACGAGATATATACTTAAATACCGTCAAATGATATATTTATATTTAAAAAAATTAGATTACACAAAAACTTCTTATATAGTCAGGAAGTAGTAAGGATCTCTTCGGGGTATTATTTACTTTAGGGAACGCGGAGGAGGCATAAGTAGTCGGATCATAGAGATTGCCAAGCAGGAGGCCGCTCCCGACACTCGCCCCTTCGCTGCCTCCCTCCTTGACAAGCCTGACCGCCGGTACTACCTAGGCTCGAGCCTCGGAGATCCCCGAGCCCAGCCACTCAAGCGTCCTCCTCCCCGGAGCCACCGCAAGTACGTCAATAACGATGACGGCATGCTTTTGGCGATCAAAGCAATCCTATACTCTGACACCCGCGAAGAATACCAGACCGTAACAGATTTACAAGTGCTACCACCGCAACGAAAAATCCCGTATCCGTGAGATCGATCCCCGAGTTCTTCTGAGGCCGACAAGCGACTGGAGCTGGTGGCTGGGGATGGAATAGCGCCAATGTGCGGCTTTCTGTGTGCTTACACCTGCAGCGCCTTGGACGACCTATGTGTATGTGCAGTAGCCTAGAAGAGGGTATTCCGAGTTCCTGTAAATGAGTAGCACTGTCATATAACAAGTGCCTCGTGCCAAGCATAAGAGGGCAGTAACAAGCAATGAGTAGCGGTGAGGATTGGGTAATAGAGCGTGTCCAGGTAGGTCTATAGGGAGCCGTCAAATGGGCGTGTCTGCTTTTGCAGGCGGAGCTTGGGATAACTCGTCTGCCAACACTGGTTGGAAGGTCATCTCACCGTTGGCCTCTCTCTGTGTATTTCTTTTACCCTGCCGACTGTTTGACTCTCCGAACCGTCTGGAACACTCTGCGTCAGTGCAAACTCCCTTGGAGACCGTCGTCGAGCGAACAATATGGCCGACCGACAGCCGTGCCGCCCTCTGCTTCGCTCGGCATGAATATCCCCCTCCATGACACATAGCAGACTAGACTCTCTCGGCCAGACTGTGAGATGCGTTTCGCAGAGAACCCGGCCAATCCCAAAGCTCCAAACCTTGCTTGACTTTTTCAACTCATGGACCTTCCTTTTCCAGAAATGCATCCGGAGTCGGCCTTGCGCGGGTTTCGTCGACAACATCCAGCCTCCAGGGCTAAGATGGATAGACATACCAATGACTTGCTACATATTCCGCTCGTGAAGATGCATGGCTAATTAAGACCAGCAATGGGTGTGCTCTATTCGCGCACCGGAACAGCAGGGGATTGCCTAGTTGCTTCATTTACTTTACCTATCCAGGCCGATAGGACCCCAAGCTTGCCGTTGACGGCGAGCAAGACTTTTGTTTTCAATAAGGTTCCCCATACCTTTCCGGGTACGATAACCCTGCGGGCCGATTCCAAGGAGCAGAGATCAATCTCTTGACACATAGTGAGCCTAAAATGTTGCCCGAACTAGAATACTTCACATGCGGCAAGCCAAACTAGGAAATCTAGTCTTAGTGACCACGCATCTCACTACGCGGCATGCGCTGAGGTAAGCTTGCTCTACTAACATTGCCCCAATCACGAGTTTTGATCTACTTGCACCAACACACCAACTCCAAGCATATTTAATTAATCGCCGGTGAGTTATTGTCTCCCAGTGTTACAGTCGCATTCATGATGGTGAACTCTCAGCTTATGCATTGCGAAAAGGACTCGGGGTACACTAATTATCCATAACAGATACGAGATACAGCGGTGTGACCCGTTGCCCAACGCCCGTGGAACAGGAAGAGGAAGAAGAGAGAGAGGGAGAGAGAGAGAGAGAGAGAGAGAGAGAGAGAGAGAGAGAGAGAGAGAGAGAGAGAGAGAGAGAGAGAGAGAGANGAGAGAGAGAGAGAGAGAGAGAGAGAGAGAGAGAGAGAGAGAGAGAGAGAGAGAGAGAGAGAGAAGATGATCTAAGTCCGACCATAGACTAGGTCTGCGAAGTCTCTCCCAATGTCTGGTAAAACGTGTATAAATACGACGCGCGCCTCCCAGCGTCTCCAAACCATCGATTGCCAGAGCCATCACCACCATCACCCAAGCCTCCCCAACCAAAGCCCCAAGGATCTCAACAGACTTCCTGCAGCCACCGGTCCAGCTTTCAAGCCATCCCATTACAAGCAGCATCAACCATGCAGAACAAGGCCCTCCTCGCAACACTCTTCATCGCCCTCGCCACGGCCATCCCCTCGCCGACCGCCGAGGAGTCGGCCATTTCGCCCGAGGCGACGGCCGAGGCCACCAACCCGGCGACCACCAGCGGCGGTAATGACACCGTGTCCACCATGGCGTCGAAGACCTGGCAGGCTGGGGGCGGCTGCCGGATCAAGTACGGCGACGTCTACACCTGCCTGGCCCAGTGCATCTACGAGGCCGATTACGGCCCGCGCCGATGCCCCGGCTGGAAGCACATGACCGCCGTCCGCACCGGCGGCTGCGTCATTCCGTGGTACACCTGCCAGTGCGTCTGCGAGTACTAGGGCGGCTGCGAGCTTTGCTCCGTTGTCGGTTCAAGGGGTTATCGGCGAACGCTGCCGCGACTCTGCCAAGGCTTCAGGATGAGAGTGACTCTACTTGGCGAGGTTGGGGTGCCTGTGGGACTCCTCTTGTACGTTATCAGCATGCGAACATCTGGCACAAGCAGTTGGTCAGGGTGCTACAGGTCCTGTCAAGTTACATCAGTTTCTTCTACCAATGCAATCAGTCAATCGGTATCACAGCGGGCAAAGATAGTTCGCCATGTGTGGGAATGGTGTGGATAAGCAAACTACCAAGAGACAAAGCGGGCTCGGGGTGTGGTGTGAGAGGGATGGACGCAGGTCAGAGAGCTTGATAGGGATGTGGACGGTCTTAGCTTGGAGGAGAAAGCGGGATGAGTATCGATTTCTCGTCGAAAATAACTTTTGCACGTGGTCGAGTGGTAAATGCAACCAATTTAAAGTTGAAGGGTTTGATTTCCTGAGCTAGAGAATGCGACAATTCGCTAGGGAGTGCGCAATTAGATGGGCGACCCCACACTTCACCAAGAGGAGAGACAGCTCGGCGGCCGACACCTCAGCCACTGCCGAGGCCGAGTCAATATCTTTGCAGTTTGTGGAGAACAAGGGGGGGATGGACAACATCGAGAGGTGAGAGTAGCGAGCGAGATACCATGAATCCAAGCCAGACTCGGATCTGGAGGAGCCGATGTAGACTTGGAGCACGGGTCCCACCTGATCCATTGAGGTGGTGGCTAGAGGCTGAGGTACGAAAGGAAGTAGCTGAACTGACACAGGCGACGCAGTTCTACGTCGCGGCAATGACCGCAATGTGCTTTATGACCCCATTTGCGCCAACCAGACCACTCTGTTGGAAACCGACGTGCTGCGGAATAAGCTGCGCGTTAAGCCGGTACGGCCCGAGCCGCAGTTGACAACACGCTAAGATCCCAGATGTCAGAAGTAGTTACAGCGAGAACCCACCAGGTTTTAAACCAATCAAAATCCCTGCTCAACTTCGTCCACGTCTTGTATGAGGTGCAATTAGGCTGCAATAACCATTCGTTCTCAGATCTAAACTTAATGGACTCGACTGCCCCTGATAAGTACATAAGCATAAGGCACTTTGCCTAGGCGCCCTTGGTCACCGGATCCATAAATCTGAGAACCACTAGATATGTACGGATTGACAATCGCGGGGGCGTAGGAGTCGGGTTCATTGATGTTTTGAGCTACGGAGACTAAGCTCTCAGCACGAGACCCTGGGACTCCCGCGCTCAGCGCACGTATGCCCGGGTCTGACGCACCCCGGCCTGCCCAAAACACTGATTGTTATCGGTCATCTCTGGAGGATCAGGAGTCGGGCGCTAGCCCACTAGAGATGCGGACGCCAAGGGTATTAGGGAACACACGAGTATTGGAGCTTACGCGTGCTTATGCCCCTGGATCCCTTCGGACTTCACAATCCCTCCGCGCTCCCGAAGGTGCCTGCTGGCCATGCTCGCCGTCGTGGCGGCCGCGCGCGCAATCTCTGCCCGTGTAGAGCGAGGCCCTGCTCGATCAGGCGTTGGAAGTACCGCAGCCGCGTGGTGACACGGGCCATCTGTCCCTGCAACGCTTGCACATCCCAGTCGGCGGCCCGGTGCGCGTTCTTGGGCAACTCGAGCCCGAGCTCCGTCATATGCCTCTCCTGCGCGAGCCGGAGCGACGAAGAGCGCCTCCTCGTCGGCCTTCTCGATCGCCGTCTGGAGCGCGCTGGCCGTGGTCTTGGCTAGGCCAACCCGTTGTGACGCACGCCTTGGGGAGGACGGTGGTGGACTGGTATGGGTGGCAGCATGAGACACAGCAAGAGGAACCGCACTCGTTCCGACCAGCATGGTTTCGTTTCAAAGTCGAATCTCCCATGGGAACCAAAGTGCGCCAGGTCTCGGCCCAACTCTCCATTCCTCAGGCGCATCTTGTTTAGCGACACCCTTAGAGGCTCCAACGCGTCGCTAGTGCGGGAGTTTGGCTCTAGGAGCCGCGGATTCAGCGGCGCTGCGTACGGCGCGACCGCGCCAACTGTCACCGAGCCGCCGGTATTGTCCCTCGCTTAGATCCTCCCCGGCTTCGGGCCGAGGACCCGCTCCACCGCAGCAAGGAGTATGAGGGCCAGCTGCGACGCCTCGAGCGAGTTCCCGCACCGCGGGGGGCCGGCTTACTCCAGGAGCGTTTCAAGGTTCTCGAGGGTCCGCCACGCGGCCCCGCGTCCTAGCCTACTTGTCCCGGCGCGCTCGGGCAGCAAGGCACGGCAGGAGCGAAGCCAAGCCACTGCCGCGGCGGCGTCCTGGGCCGCAGCGGCATTTTTTGCGCTGTTTCCGATCGATATAGCAGACAGGTTGCCGTTGTTATGCGAGAGGACAGCATCCTTCTTTTCCTTAGCCAGCCCCAGCCCAGGGAAGACGACCGCCTCCTCGCACTTCAGCCATGAGTTACCCCTGCCCAGCGGGTCGAACGCCAGCCTCAGCCAGTCGGACCTTCCTTAAACTTGCAGTCCGCCTTCAGGTACGCGGCCACCACCAGTGAGGTGCTGAAAAAAGTCCGACCAGCGGCGCCCCTGGCTCAAAGTACAAGAAGTAGGGGAAGACTGTCAGGGCCATCCGCAGCGGCGCGGGTTCGTGCTGGCGACGGCCTCGGGAGTGACCGCGGCCTGGCCGGTGGCAATGTCGTACCTGAAACCATTGGTAGTGTCGCTCGCGAAGACGGAGGAGGCGAGGGAGTCGAAAGTCCGCTCGGCTAGGTTGAGGAAGAAATTTGTCAGCTGGTTCTCCGGTAGGGGGAATGTCCTCCGTCGACCGCCTTGGATCCAAGAGAACGCCCATGTGCACCCCCCGGGGGCTATCCAGTGCAGTTGGACCAGCGACCACGACTTTCACGCCAGCATGCACGGCGCCGTCGCGTCACGGTCCGAGGTTGGGTCGGCCTCAAGCGTCCGGGGTTTTTTATTACGCCCCCGGCGTGGTCTCGTGCAAGTCAGCATTCTGCGGCGCCGGCGCGTCCGGCGGGGCCATAGTGGCGCGCATCCTCGAGCCAGAAGTAAGTAGTACTCGTCCATGATATGGAGCGTGGTCCCCATGGCAGACGCAGCAGGGGCCGGGTTTGCTGGTGGCTGCGTAAGGTGCCACGATGGGCAGGCACGAGGCGGCCACCCGAATAAACTGCGTCCCTGGGCGGACGGCGGCTTGGACCCTGAACACTCGGAATTCGGCTCTTTCTAGGTGTATATAGTAGCGTTATTGGCTGAGGCTAGTTCTATCTTCTCTTCGGGTGGGAGAGCGTATAGACATCCGCGCCGAGCGACTTTTTCAGCGACTGAAAGCCCTCGGCTCTTCGACAGCTTGGCCGCCTCCTCCCAGTGCGCCCAATCCTCGTAGTACCACTCCCTCCGCTGGACGGCCTGCCATTTCTCGAACGGCGAGAGCTCGCAGTCCCAGCGTCAGAGTAGAGCCTCGTCGTCGGGCTGTAACGCAGCGCCTTCCAGCCCGAGAATCACACGCTGTATGAAACGTTGCGCGCGGTGGCGATGGTGTTGTCAATCCGCGTCGTGGCCTCGCCTAGTCCAGCCTCAATGTCTAGTAAGAGTCGGTCGGCTAGATCGGCGACTGGGTGGTTTATGGGCGGCGAGGAAGGCGAGGAGGGCGATGTGCACGAGGAGGCGCAAGCCGTCGTTGAGGGTGATAACTCGATCCAGCCGTTGCGGAGCATCCGTCCGAGTGAGCATAGACCGCTAGACGAAGCGGGTGAGGTTGTCATTTCCTGTCGTGCCGTCTACCACCACCGTGTTTACCATCGGGACTCGCGGCCCAGAGGGCGGGTCGGCCGTAGTGAGCTAGTTCAGAGATTGAGGCGAGGAATACTTCTTGAGGCGCTCGAGGTGCCGCCCAGCAAGACACACGCGTCACTACCCTCTCGTCCGCGAGGATCGATGTGTTCTCCTGGTCGGAGATGACCCACACGCCATCCAGCAGCTGAGAGAAATCTAACCCAGCGCCCGAGCCGGGTACGGTCGAAGATTCGCTCGAACCAGTTGAACAGCGCCGCACTACGTCTCCAGCCCGGGGCGACGCGCTAGTCAACGCCAACACCAGGCAGACAGCAAGCGTCGCTCACCGGGAGGAGGTGGAAACGGAAGTCGGCGCGGTGGATGCGGAAGCAGCCCGCCCGTCGTCGATGTAATATGACACATCCATGGAATTTGTCCGCATGCGAGAGGAGCTAGGTAGCCCAGCTCTCTCTCCCACTCGTACGCGCCGCGGCAGGCCGACAGGCAGAACCAGTGCGCGAAGAGAACGGCCACGACGGCGCGCGCTGGAAGGTGCGCCGCGCTGCAAGCGTGACGCTCCACTGCTTGAGCTTCTCGCAATGGCATGCTCCGTCGTCATAGCCTAAGTGCTTCAGCAGCGCATGCGCAAAAAGTGATAGCGACCATTTGTTCTTCAACAAGCAGGACCCCCAGACCAGACCAAGTGACGGCGAAGGCGTTCGGCGCCAGTGAGGACATCTCCCGTGTCCTGATCCAGAGCGAAGCCATTCTTTGAAGCTCGCGAAGACGCTCTGCTCGTTGCCCGCCACGACGTCTAGGCGCGGGAGGACGGTGACACGATCGAGCGAGTTCCATTTACTTGTTTGCGGAACCCCGGCCGCTCAGGCCGCTGCGCGTCTCTGTCCACGAGGTGCCGTACCGCCCGGTATGCCCCCGAGCAGGCCAGTGCCGGTCAGACCAGGGAGAGCAGTTTAAAAGGCGCCGCTCGTTAACTTGGGGGGAGAGTGTAGTCTCAGTGCTCAGACCAGGTGCTACGAAGTACCGCGTTGACCCAGTACGTTTGTGACCAATCAAAGTCAGCACTCAACTTAGTTGAATCCCTTCCGAGTCGACAGGCCCGCCCCACATATACTTACACACAGGGCATTTTGCCTAGCCGCCCTTAATCACCCGACCCATAATTGTCACAACCAGTGCTATCTTTAGTGGGCTTCTGCCTGAGAATTCTGGGTTTGAGCTATTGGCCGTTATAGACCGTAGTACGGCGCTGGCCAGCAAGGAAACGGGACCGCCGACAGGAACACATGGATTACATTAGTATTCTCTTATTAGCCCGAACTTCACTCAACCTGTAGCAGACATGGCGCCCAAAACAGAGTCTGTAATCCCCCCTCCATATCCCATCCGTTCCAAACTGTAGGGAAAGCCCTAAGCTGACAGATAGCCCGAGGCACAGCTTCCCACCCGTCCGCGCCTGCCTCTTCGACATGGACGGCCTCCTCATCGACACGGAGGACCTCTACACCAAGTGCATCAACATCCTCCTGGCTCGCTACGGCCGCCCCAGCCTGCCCTGGTCGATCAAGGCCAAGCTCCAGGGCCGCCCGGCAACCGAGGCAAACAAGATATTCCACGACTGGGCCGGCCTGCCCATCACCCCGGAGCAGTACCTGGTCGAGTTCTCCGCCCTGCAGAGGGAGCACTTCCCCAGCGCCGCGCCGCTGCCCGGGATCGAGGCCCTGCTGGCCGGCCTAGCCAGGACGGGCTACTGGGACCTGGTCGGGAGGGAGGAGAAGAAGACGCACGGCGCCGCGGGGGCGACAACGGGGGCGACGACCACCCAACCCCCCGGGAAGGTGCACATGGCGCTGGCGACGTCCTCGACCACGACCAACTACAGGCTCAAGACGTCGCACCTGGCCCCGCTCTTCTCCGTCTTCCCGCCCGAGAGGACAGTGCTGGGCGACGACGAGCGCATCCCGCGCGGCAGGGGCAAGCCCCTGCCGGACATCTACCTCGTCGCCCTCGGCGCCATCAACGCGACGCTGCCCCCCTCGGAGCGCCCCGTCGCGCCGGAGGAGTGCCTCGTCTTCGAGGACAGCGTGCCGGGCGTGGAGGCGGGCCGGAGGGCCGGGATGAGGGTCGTCTGGTGCCCGCACCCGATGCTCAAGGAGGAGTACAGAGGCAGGGAGGGGGAAGTGCTCGCGGGCGGCACGGGCGAGGCCGGGGTGGGCGCCGAGGAGGGGGGCGCCGTGGGCGAGGTTGGTGATGGGTGGGGGGATTATCTGCCTAGCTTGGAGGGCTTCCCCTACGAGAGGTACGGGATTGTCGTCCCCCCGCCCGAGATGGAGTCGGAGGAGTGGATGAGGGAGGTCAGGGAGGAAGAGGCCGCCGTGCGGGATGAAGGGGTTGCTGTTATGGAGGAGGTGGAGGTTGTGGCGTAGGTCACTGTGGTATGGCAGGAAAAGCCCTGTTCCTGTCTTTTAGCTTGCCCCGGTGCTCTAGGTGTAAGGTTGTACATTTTGACGCGACATATTCTCTCGGGGTCAAGCACGTGCGTGTCTTGAGCCGCACGAACGGCAACAGACACTGCAGCATTGATAGGCTGTGGACCTCCTTCGAGGGTCTAGGTAGTGGATGCGAACCCGATCAATTCTTTGGTATTGAATCATGTTTCTTCCCTCCGTTCCAACGATAATGCCTCCTACATTGGCAATCAAGCTTCACTTATGCAAAACGCTAAGCCACCAGCGCCCATGTACAAAGTCCTTCCAGGAGAAAAAGAAGAAACGAAAATGATCTAGTTTGTCGTACCGATGCCAAGCCATGCGTAATTCAATGGAATTCGTACCATATACCGTTTCATTTCCAAGATGCGGGAATACCCAAAAGAACAACAGATCCTAAGAAAGCCAAGAAATGCGCCAAAAAGGCCAGGAGAAAATCCTGCCACCAGAAACGACAGTAATGCGGACAAAAAGAAAAGAGAGAGAAAAAGAAGATAAAAACGCCCAACTCGGGGTGCCAATTCGGTCTAGCCCGAGACCACTCAACCAACCCACGACCCAGACCAGTTGTATTGGTTCGTCCGGTTGGGCGGCTCGTACCAGTTCTGGTACGGGTGATCCGGCAGGCTGAAGTCTGCCCGCATGAGCAGCGGGTTGACAGGCGGCCTGCTGCTGCCGCCACCACCAGGGCCAGAGAGCGGCGGGCTGAGCTGCGGCTGCGGCGGCTGGGGTGTCGGCTGCGGCTGGGGTTGCTGGCCCGCGAAGAACTGCGGGCCGTGCCCTCCGCCGCCCATCGAGGGAGCCGCCGAGGGCGGCCGGGATGGCTGCTGTTGTTGCTGCTGCTGCTGCTGCTGCTGCTGCTGCTGCTGCTGTTGCTGTTGCTGTTGCAGCTGCTGTTGCAGCTGCTGTAGCGGATGGAGCTGCAGTGGCGCTGGGATCGGCACCGGCGGCGCGGATGACGTTTGTGGCTGCTGCTGCTGCTGCGAGGGCGGCGGCGGCGGGAGGGAGGAGGCCGTTGCCCCTGCCGATGCCGAGGCGGCGGATATCGAGCCTGTCCTGTTGTTGGTGGTGTTGTTGATGCTGTTGTGGTTATTGATAGCGGCGCCGGTGCCCCCCTTCCCCGCCGAGGAGGCGGCCTTGCTGCTGCTCAGGGCCGCGGCCGACCCGGGCGCCCAGCCCCAGGCCCTCTCCAGCTCGACGTAGACCTTGCCCAGCCGCCAGCCCGTCTCCAGGTTGATCTTCTCCAGTATGGCCACCACCTCCTCCTGCTCGGCCCGGTCCTTGAGCACGCCAGCCGCAATGGCCAGGCTGCGGATCGCCACCGAGGCCACGCCCCGGTCCTTGGTGTGCGCCACGATGCCGCACACCTGGTGGGCGTGGTGCTGCTGCGCCGCCACGTTCTCCTCCGAGTCCCTGGGGCTGACCGGGTTGATCTGCGCCAGGAGGCACATGGCCGTGTGGTAGAAGAGGCGGCCGATGACTGCGGCGCGCTTGATGAGCCTGTGCTTCATGTCAGTGTGATTTTCTTTCCTTTCAACGGGCGACGAGGAAAGCGACAGTCCTGATAATCCCTTGTGGACTAGTACTAATAGGGGGAGGGCTGGCTTACCACACATTGGGGAACGCCGACTTGGTCCGCGTCTGCCTCGGGAAGAGATACCCATACGGCCTCATCGGCCTGGGGCAGTTGTTGTTCCACGAGTCGCACAGGCCTTTGAGGCGCTTCCACTCAGTGAACCGGCTCTGCAGCCTGACCTGCTCGTCATGCGGAGAAGGCTCCTGGAAGCGAGGGATGTTGGCCCGGAAGTTGGCGATCTTGGCCACGATGTAGAAGATGCGGTGAACCCATTCCTCCTCCTCGCCGCCGCCGCCAAGGATGCTTCCCACCCCACTGGCCATTACGTCGTCGTCGTCGCTGCTGCGTTTGGTGTTGTTGCTCCCGTCCGACTCCAAGCCGTTCCCACTGCCGCTGTTATCGTCTGTGCTGCTCTTGCCGTTGCTATCTTTGTTATTGTTGTTGTTGCTGCTGCCGTTGTTGCTGTTGTTGTTATTACTGTTCCCGCTGGTGAGCTCCTCCAGGAAGCTCATGTCCAGGCCCCACTGGTCCGGCTCCCAGGCGGTCTGCCAGTTGAACGCCAGGCAGCTGAGGACCTCCATCCCAATGTTGAGCCAGAAGCACGCGGCACCCACCCCGGTGCTCTTGGCGTTCCAGCCGCACTCGCGGATCAGAGCCCTCGCGCCCGCGATGTGGCTCATGCGCTGGTTCGGCTTCTCGCTCATGATCTCGTACACGTTGAGCACGACGGCCGTGGTGGCGCACTCGGCCGTGTTGCGGTCCGGGTTCTGCAGGCTGCGTAGGAGCTGCGTCGTCGCCGTGTCGTAGTAGAAGAGCGCCTTGTCATCGCTGTACGCCGGGTTGACCGAGGTCAGGTGCTTGACGCCGCAGGCGAGGAAGGCGTTGAGCAGCATGGGGGACTTGAGTGCCAGGTAGGGGATCACCCGGCTGAAGTGCTTATCCTTGTCGAAGCTGTCCATCCAGACGCCCACCTCCTCGACGAAGACCTGCATGAAGAGCAGCTCCTCAGGGGAATTGAGGAAGTCACGCTCCCCATCGGTCGCCTTCTCAGATGGCGGAGTCATTGCACCTTCCTTGGAGCCTGCTTGGCTGGCGCCCTGGCTGCCACGGAACGAACCCATGTTGGATGGCGGAGGGAGATGCTGCGGGACCATTGAGGATGCCACGCTCGACATGTCGCTTGTTTTGTAAGCATGGGTCCGCGGTCCCTCCTCCTGCTTGATACTGAATTGGTCCTGTATCGAGGCCAGAGTGAAGTTGCCTCTACTTAGCGCGTTGTCCAGCTGCGCTTGGTCGGCCATGAAGTTATCATTTTGGCTGTTCTTGCGCGATTGGCCAGGGACGAGCCGACGTTCAGTGAAACCGCCGTTCTCTTCTGATATCTGCCTCGGGGCCGAGGCGTAGTATGACATGGGCATTGCCCTTGAAGTGTCACTGATAATCGCGTCAACCATGGCAGCGTCGTTGTTCTCTGCTGCGTGCTGCTGCAGCGCGATCTCCAGATCTGCCTCGCGAGGAGGCGTGATTCTTTGCATATCTAGGCGAGGGTACTTCCCCAGGCCACCCCTGTACTCCGAAGCGATGGCTCGGGACTCATCTTCGAACCGCACTGCAGAAGAGTGGTAATTACGGGTCAGCATCTCTTTGTTCACAAAGGGCCCGTTGGGTGATGTA
This sequence comes from Pseudohalonectria lignicola, assembly GCA_003049395.1. NCBI lineage: Eukaryota > Fungi > Ascomycota > Sordariomycetes > Magnaporthales > Ophioceraceae > Pseudohalonectria > Pseudohalonectria lignicola. Next base: position 47,290 of record PYSP01000280.1, read on the forward strand.
GGTGTGCTGAGAAGAAGAATTGTGTGTTCAAATACATACCAGTCCACTCGTCAGTGGGCGGGATATGAGGCGGACTCTTGACCTGCACGTCAATGAAGTTGAGCCGTACCCCCCGCTTGCATTCGCGGTTGCTCTTGCGGCAGTTCAGACAGTCTGGCGTGCCCTCGTCGCACTTGAGGTGGCGCTCTCGGCACGTCAAGCAACCGGTGCGAACGCGTCTAGGCTTTGAGCTGGCCACTGCGGCTGCCGCCACGGGGCCAGCCGAAGCACCATCGCCGCCGCCGCCACCGCCGCCACCGCCGCCTCCGTATGTCCCGGAACCGCTCTTTAGGGCCGGCTTTAGTGCCGGTACAGGCACCTTGTCGACACTGACGGGGCTCTCCCTCGACCTCGACCTAGAGCGCTGCTTCTCGTTCACATACGCGGGCACTGGTACTGGTGTTGCCCTGTCGTTCGCAGCGGTAGCATTGCCAGGGTCGGTTGCGGGGGCCTTGACGGACTGGCTCCTCCTCCTCCCGTCCGCCGACGATAGCCTCTGCCGCTTCGCCGGCGGGGCCTCGAAGGCGGCATCACTGGGGTTTGAGTACGGTGGAGACGGCTCCGCGTTAAATTGGGGGTATGGATGGCTGATGTGGCTGTGGTGGGACGGCAGAGGGCCTGTGTGTGGGAGATGGCGGTGGCGGTGGTGGTGCTCAGCTGCCGCCATCGCGCCGAAACCAAAGCCCGGTACGAAGGCGTCTAACGAGATCTCGTAAGACGCCAGGGCTACGGTTTTCTGCCTCCTCTCGGGAGACGCGTTGGGCGACGTGGAGCCTCACGACACTACGCTACTCTTCCTCGGTGAGTGCAGCAGCACGGATGTCGGATCAGAGGACTGGGAAAGGTGAGTCTGCTGAGTGGGTATGAGTCTCGGGAGGATAGAGGAAGACGCACGCCCTCTGTTGGCTCTGGCTCCTCCTCTTCGGGAGACTTGGTGGGTTCTGTGTGCTCCCGATGCGGGACGTTCGGGTTGCTGCCGAACAACTGGGGATCATGAGTTTCGCCGAGGTGAGGTGAGCAACGTCCCTGGAAAGAAAACACAGCCGATTTGGGGTGAAATTCACACCAGAGTGGCCGGCGAAGAAAGAATTGTCGAGGTGAAGGTCAGCGAGGGACAACGCCGCTGTGTCCTAATTCTGCCGTGGATCGTGTTGCTTGTGGCTCGCCTGTTGCTTGGTTGTAGGAAGTTGGATGGCTTTTGCGGATGGATGCAGGCGTGGGGGGAAGGGAAAGTCTTGGGGGGGAGCTCTGGGCAAAGAGAGCAGAGGAGCACAGAAACACAGATCATGCCGATCGATCTGGAGCGAGTTAATGATTCGCTTGCCAGTGCGTTCCAGCCTGCTTTCCTTGCATGGGGGAAAGATCAGTAGGCCGGGGCCCTTTGCCTGGGATGTTCGTCTCGCTTGCCTCGCACGTATTGCAAACCCAGAGAGTAGGTTCCTTGTGTCACTCAGGAGCTGCACTTGGCCGTTCGTGTACCTGGCAGCGCCTGAAGCCGCTTTGCCCACCCAGTCGTCCCTACTCCGTAGTAGCAGAGATATTTTCACCTGTGTTTGTGTCTTTTTTCTTCTTCTTTTATTTCTTGTCTTTTCCTTGCTTCTTTTCTGTCCTTTCCTCTTTCGGGCTCGAGAATGGTGAGCTTGACGGGGCCAAGGCAAGACAAGACCCTCTGGCGTGCAAGGGAAATTAGCAACTATGAGCCGTGGCGTTGTGGCACGCCCTGGATCGCATCAAGCTAACGCCAGTCGCCAACACCCTCGAAGTCCAGCGTGGTCCAGTAGCGGTCGAACCCAGACCTGTCCGTAATATCTCTGTGTCGTAGTGAGACAGGCGCGGTGCCAGTGACACAGACCTCTCTCTGTGTGAGCAAAACTGTAAATTTTGTGCTTTATTCCTTCCTCCGTTGCTTTCTTGACGTGTGACGGTCGCACGCGAGGGAGGGACGACAGCGTGGAGTATGGGTAAGTATGGATTGAATGACCGGTTTGACCTCGTGAGTGAGCGGGCGACTGTGTGAATATGCCGTGATAGTCCCGGTTGTTCGAGGCCGAAGGTTGCAGGATGCTTAGACAGCTCAGCTGTCGTGTTTTGTTTATTTCTCCCCTATCAATTCCCTTGCTTTCCATGCCCTTGTTGGTGTGGTTGCCCCTTCCTCCGTCATTGATAAAAAAAAAACACCAGCTAGGTACTCCGTAAGGTAGGCACGTAGTGTAGAAATGATGGAGTATCACAAACCCCCCTTCTCAAAAAAGCAAAGAGGCATCCATCCCACAATAATGGCATCGGTCCTACACTAGTGGATGCCCTGCCAGGAAACGCCGTCGACGTTAACATTGAATAGCCATACTGCACCATTCCCCTTTTGCGCCGCCCAAGACGTCGTGGTTTGATGCAGATCATCCAGGGGGGTTTTACCACCAGGCCTTTCCTGTTGGCCAGCAGTTATCTCCGACCCGTTTTTAACCCTCAGCTTGTTTTTAGCGCACCCGTGCAACCCGTGCTTCCTCCGCAGCCTGCCAACGATATTGATTGGCATTTTTTTTTATCGCAAGCCGCAGCCTGTGCCGCCAAGAGGGTGGGCAGGGATTCTGCTGCTTCTGTTGATGCAGGGGTGTCGCAAGGGACGGTTTTGGTGGGCAGGGTGCGGTGTCAGCAACGTGGGTTTACGTACTTATTGCGTTGTATCCGTAGGTGGCTAGGAAGGTGCAGCAGTGTGCTCTGTACGTTGGCTAGGACCTATCTTGGTGTGCTGCAAGAAAGTGAAGGAAGGAGGGGCATCCGCATCCGGTCCGGGTCGAATAGCTCTTGTCTGAGGTTTGCTTCGGCTTGACCTGCTTCTCCAACCAGACGGGAGATGCAGGCATCAAGCGGGTGCCAACGAGAAATCCCATGTCCCACTAGATCTGGGGATCTATGCAGAGCTGCGACCCATCGAGCATCTAAATGGACCATTTACATATCACTGTATGGATTACATATGGTGTAGTGTACGGCGTAGTAGCAACTGGGCCAGTTAACTGGGCCAACCACCGTTCAACCTCGTCCACTTCCGTTCGCTCCCACTCACATTCAACCGGGGCAATTCGTGCTGATAGGCTGCCCAATATATCGCAGCGCAGCAGTGGGTGGCATTCGGGGTGCTAAATCGGTGTTGTAGGTTCTCACCTGCCTCTCGGCTGTCGCCATCCGTCTTCGATCCCGCCGCCCACATTCATGGATCCTTCTCGAGGCGAGCCTCGATGGCAGTCTGCTCCCAACTGAGACCGATCTGGTGGGACCTGGTGGGCAAGTGGGGTGAAATGCCCCATCACCAACTTGATGTGAGGCATTGGCCCGGCATCTGAGCCATCGCCTCCGTTTGCCTGCTCAACCTGACCCTTGCACAGGTCGAGACGTTGACAGCTTTGGTGTTAGAGATTGAGGAAAGAGCGCATGGATCATATCAATTGTGGCATCTGTTTTGGCATCTTTGCGCGCGCTTCCTGCTCCAATCTTTCGCAGTTCCCATGGTTAGTTCGGTCAGAGATCGCCATGGCATTGTCTGGATTGCGTCCGAACTAACGGCACTTTCTGGGGGATCACAGGCTAACCATGGCGACGTGGCGAGTCGCCGAGCTTCATCTGCTGCGAGCCTGGCTCTTTCTGAGAATTCTACGCCGTACTACTAGATATTTGTCATTATCTTTTGCGCCATGATCGCCAGCGTTTCTTACCGGTAGATTGAACTGCTCGGCCGATTGACGGTGCAATCGAACCTTCGAAGCTTCCATTCTTCATGCGATCCTGGCACGTCTACATTTCTTGGCTTCTACTGCGTAGGCTTCTTTCCCCGAGTTGAGTTGATGGAAAATCTCTCGTACGTCCCCTTATTAAC
>PYSP01000281.1:0-51190 GCA_003049395.1 Pseudohalonectria lignicola
AGTGTGGTAACTAGCAATTCTTAGCGCATACGCAAAGTAAAGAACCCCTGCAAATATAGGCCTGACGACCCTGTATTTCAAGAACTAGTTAGCTCGATGCCTAGCTCCTTCGATAGGGCCTAGCGGACCCTATATGTAAATTAATTTTAAGCCTATTTTAAGCGCCCGGGATAAACTCTAACGAATACCTGGTAGTCGGGGCGTGCGGGCTTATAGTTTGCACCGGGTTATCTGTCGGAGGCTGGGCGGGTCGAGTGGGCCGGGCGGGGCTCGCTTAAGTTGGCCGGGTAGGTTAGGCGGGGGTTACTCGGGTTGCTTAGGTCTTTTTACGACCCGATCGCGTTTGTTGTTTGGCCGCTGGCTGCCTTGCTGTATAGCGGGCGGGGTGGGAGTGGGAATTCCAAGTGCTGTGGAAGAGCTCCTACGGCGCCTGGCTGCTGGTGTGCGCGGAGGGGAGCTGGCTCCCCGAGCAGCGCTTCCCGTGCGTAATCTACATACGCTTCGGCCATTTCTTCCGCCTTGGTTACTTATACTGGGGGTGCGTTGGCGACGAACGCCTTTAATAATGCCGCTAAGTCTGTCCAGAGCTTCCCTCAGCCTCTGTCTTACGGCGGATCTCTTCGAGGAGCGCCTTAATCTTGTCGGTCACCGAGCATATAGGAGGCCGGGTGTTTGGGTCGGTGGTGCCGGGGTGTTAGGGTGCGTTTATGCCGTTGGGGGTAAGTGGTGTGTGCTGGGGGAGAGGGGGGGAGGAGGGACCTTCCGGGGGGTGCGATGCGCTCCCGAGTAGGCGGTGGTGGGCTCCGCGGGGCTGGAAGAGCGTGCGCGTTGCGCGCGGGCTGCTCGTGAGTATGGCGTCTAGGCTGGGGTTGCCCCTGAAGAGCGCCCGGGGCGGTGGCGACGGCGTNGCGTCATTGCCGTCGCTACCCCCTGAGGGGAGATGGTGTTTTGAGTGTGTTGTATGGAATGTTAAGGATTTGTATGTAGATTAGCGGGCTGCGCTAACAGTTGCAGCCGCCAAGACTTTATGTAGCAGGAAGGTTTACCATATGTCAGACAGCTGGTGGCACCGTATTCAATCAATTGAGCAGTCTATTTTCGTGTGTATTTCTCTCTGGTCTCTCTTGTCTGTTCTTTTTCTCTGTGACCGCAATTAGGTCCGAGAACTCTGACATCCCAGGGGCACCGGCCTCTGGCCGATACGCGGTCACGTGCCTTTCCATGTGATTTCCATGACTTCCCGGGAACCCCCCCTCCTAACTAACACCATGAGATGCGCGGTAGCGGGTGCTATCTTACTAGCTTCAAAATCCATGTTCGAAAGGAGATACGCCGGGTGAAAAGAATGGCATGAATGATTGGACAGGATGCTGATGGAGAGGAAATTGATGTTTGGTGACCGGGGAATGCATAATATATGAGTGAACGAAATGGGGTTTCCCACAACCTGGTAGGTGATAGAAAGGGTTCCTCCATCATATTGCTAGAGGCGAGCGGCTCACCGCGGGGCCCGCTCCCGGAGCTCGTGAAACTTCTCAATCCTGCTGACCGGATTCTCTCGGGATGGAAGACCCCACTGGCTCGGCTCGGACTCTGTTTGGTTCGAGATACCTCGATGGTACGTACCTTACTAAATCGTTATGAAATTGCACATAAGTCATTCCCTGACAGCTGACAGCTATCTCTAGAGTATGGAGCGCATCGAAACCCCCAACGAAATGCAGTGCTGGCAAATTTCGTCACCGTGTAATCTGGGATTCGAGGTGCAATTTGGATGAGCTTGTCTTGCCTGGCAGTCCGCGGACTCCGGTGCCAAGGATATTGCGGGACGGTGATGGTGGTGGCGATCATCAACGCTTTTGGCACTTCAGGCGGTTTGGCGGATTTTAGCGGTTCAGCCGAAGAATCGGCCGGCAAGCGCATACTTGGCATGCCGCCTCTCCATGTTGATTTGACCAAATTCGGCTGGCCGACACGCCCGAACCCGAGGAATGCGACCATGTGCAACGCAAGCATCTGCGGCATCCCAAAGTTCCCAGTTCATCTCGCCAGTCGTCACGTCGCTTGGATTGTATGCTAGCACTAGGCTGCGACGCCCCAAGAGTTGTTCCAACGGCTGGGCGATGAGCAGCAGTTTGTGGCCAATTGGCGAGGACAGGCAAAGAAAATTGGACTCTTCTCTTTGCCCGGTGGCTCCTTGTCGGGCCCGAACCCGGAAATGCCATTGCTCGGATGCCATCCTCAGCCCTATTACGTTCGCGTGCAAAGCAGGTGAAAAGGTGGAAAAAATCAGTCATTATGCCGAGCCAGCTACCTAGAGGCAGGGCCAAGGTCCAGCAGCCCAGGTCTCAAAGTAGTAGGTAGGTTGGAGTCCCTGCACATTTCCGTTACCTCACTGCTGGACGAATGGTTGTCCCGTCTCGGAGTAACTGGCCTTGGCTGACGAGGTTCAGACCCTTGGTGTTGACCATTGACGACGACCAGCGATTTTGCCAGTGCTCCGTCGCGACGCCCGTCGGCGACCGAACACCTTTTATTAAGCACGCACATGACCCTACAACCATTCTATATTCTGGTAGTTCGCACCTATAAGAACAAAAACCCATGACGGGTTTAGTTGAGGGCTAAAATCTAAGAAAGTAGAATGGGAAGAGGTTTTGTGAATGCATCTGAGATAGGTGCTTAACAGCGCTGGCCCACGTTGCTTTAACAAATCCCCCCAAATAAAGCGTCAAATTCACAGCGATTCGGACAAAGCGGATCCATACAAGACGCAACACCAACTTCATCATGGCCGCGACTCAGTGGGAGAAGTCGGCGTCACCACCAGAGTCTCCAGAGTCGCCAGAGAGGGTGGCACCAAAGCACCGAGAAAGCTCGCCGGCAGACTCGACCTATGACAGGAACGAGACAAGCAAAAAGACCGAGGGAAAATCCGACGATGGCGGCTTCAAGAACTTCGTGCGCATCTTCACCTACGCCCGGCCGATCGATTACCTGATCGAGGCTGTCGCGCTGCTCGCCGCGCTAGGGTCAGGAGTCGCGGTGGCGCTCACCAACCTGGTCATGGGCCAGTTCATCAGCATCCTGACAAGGTACATCTCGGGCGTGACCACTGCGGATGAGTTCCGGTCCCAGGTGTCGCGCCAGTCCCTCTTCTTCGTCTACATCGGCATCGCCCGGCTGGTGCTGACGTACGGATACGCCTCTCTGTCGACCTTCTCTGCCTACCACATCACGCGCAACATCCGGCACGCCTACGTCCACGCGGCGCTGTCGCAGGAGGTGGCCTACTTCGATCACGGCACGGGCGGCTCCGTCTCGATGCAGGCCACCTCCAACGGCAAGCTGATCCAGTCCGGCATCGCCGAGAAGCTGGGGATGCTGTTCGTGTCCATCTCGACCTTCGTGACCGCCTTCATCATCGCCTTCGTCTCCCAGTGGAAGCTGACGCTGATCTTGTCCTGCGTGGCCCCGACCTTGGTGGTGGTGATCGGCGGTGTCGTGGCCTTGGATGGCGCCATCGACGTCAAGATCCTCAGGGTGCTCGCCCAGGCCGGCAGCTTCGCCGAGACGGTGCTGGCGAGCGTCCGCAACGTGCACGCCTTCGGCCTGCGCCCGCGGCTGGTCCGGCGCTTCGACGTCTACCTGGACGAGGCCCGGCGCCTGGGAAACAAGAAGGGCAAGCTGTACGGCGTCATGTTCAGTGGCGAATACACCATCATATACCTGGGCATCGGGCTCGCCTTCTGGCAGGGGGTCAGGATGATGCTCTCGGGGGAGGTGGCGGACATCGGCGTCATCTTCACCGTCATCATGTCCGTCATGATCGCCACCCTGTCGCTCACGATGCTCGCGCCCAGTGCTGTGGCCTTCGGTAAAGCCGCGAGCGCCGCCGGCGAGCTTTTCACCCTGATTGACCGCACCTCCGAGATCAACCCCTTCGACGAGTCGGGCGAGAAGCCGACAGACACAAAGGGCGTCATCGACATCGAGGGCATCACTTTCGCCTATCCCACTCGGCCTGGCGTCAAGGTCCTGGAGGATTTCTCTCTCCATGTGCCTGCTGGCAAAGTCACGGCGCTTGTCGTAAGTTTTTGTCTTCTTCCACTCACGCAATACTAGTCCAGCACAGACTGTGTAGTATTAGCCGCGTGGGTCTTGGTCGCGATTGCGAAGAAAAGCAGCAGCTGACACACGAGTGTGAAATACCCTTGTCACCTCGCAAAACACCTAGGGAGCCAGCGGTTCAGGAAAAAGTACCATCATTGGCCTGCTCGAACGGTGGTACAACCCGGCCTCAGGGACCATCAAGCTTGACGGACGCCCAACTGACCAGTTGAACCTCAACTGGCTACGGACAAACATCCGACTCGTCCAACAGGAGCCAGTCCTATTCAACGGCACCGTCTTCGAAAACATCGCCAACGGCCTTGTGGGCACTTCCCTAGAGAATGCCACCCCAGCCGAGCAGCAAAAACGTGTCGAGGAGGCAGCCAAGATCGCCTTCGCCCACGACTTCGTAAGCGAGCTGCCGGAGGGATATCAGACCCGCATCGGCGAGCGCGGTGGCCTCCTCTCGGGGGGCCAGAAGCAGCGCATCGCAATCGCCCGGAGCATCGTGTCGGAGCCCAAGGTGCTCCTGCTGGACGAGGCCACCAGCGCGCTGGACCCGCAGGCCGAGGGCATTGTCCAGCACGCGCTGGACAACGCCTCCAGGAGCCGCACCACCATCGTGATCGCGCACAAGCTGGCCACCATCCGCGACGCCGACAACATCGTGGTCATGTCCCATGGCAAGATCATGGAGCATGGCACGCACGATGATCTCGTATCCAGGGAGGGGAGTGTGTACTCCCGGCTGGTCAAGGCTCAGAACCTGGCCGGGGCCACCGACGCAAAGCAAAACAAGGGGGCGTCATCGTCTAGTCTCGGGGATGATGATGATGATGACGACGATGAGGGCGAGGAAGGGGGAGCTAACGCCGTGCCGAAGGAGGAGGTCCGCCCCACCAACTCCATCGTCAGGTACCAGACCGCGGAGCGGCAGCACCTGGAGTCGCTCCGACACCGAGAGGACTTCGACAAGTACCAGCAGACGGGCTTCTTCCGGACCATCACCAGGCTCGTGCTGGAGAGCAAGGAGCTGACGTGGGTCTACGTCGCCATCGTCTTCTGCTGCGCCGCGGGGGGCGCCCTCCTCCCAGCCCAGGCCATCATCTTCGGTCGCGTCATGGACATCTTCCAGGCCGAGCCCGGCGAGATGGAGCGGAGGGGGAACTTCTTCGCGGCCATGTTCATCGCCCTGGCCGGCGCTGCCTTCAGCGTCTACTTCACCATGGGCTGGATGACCAACATCGTGGCGCAGGTGCTCAGCCAGAAGGTGCGGCGGCGCATCCTGGACGGCTTCCTGCGGCAGGACCTGCAGTTCTTCGACCGGGCCGAGAACACGGTCGGGGCGCTGACCGCCCGGCTCGACTCACTGCCCCAGAGCGTGCTCGAGCTCATGGGCTTCAACATCGCCCTCATGCTCATAGCCGCATTCACCGTCGTGGGCAGCACCATCCTAGCCCTCGTCACGTCGTGGAAGCTGGGCCTGGTCGGCGTCTCCGCGAGCATGCCGCCCATGCTGCTGGCCGGGTACGCCCGCATCCGACTCGAGACCAGGATGGACGCCGTGACGGACAAGCGGTTCGGGGCCAGCGCCTCGCTCGCCTCCGAGGCCGTCTTGGCCATCCGCACCGTCTCGTCGCTCGCCACGGAGAGGTCGGTGCTCAGGAGGTACGCCAAGGAGCTCGACCGCGCGACCGCGCAGTCCTCGCCCCCGATGTTCCACATGATGATCTGGTTCGCCTTCACCCAGGCCATCGAATACTTCATCCTCGCCCTCGGCTTCTGGTATGGCTGCCGGTTGGTATCCTTTGGCGAGGTGACCTTTTACCAGTTCTTCATCTCCTTCATGGGTGTCTTTTTCGCCGGGCAGTCAGCCGGGCAGCTGTTTTCATTCTCAAGCAGTCAGTAGTCATACACTTTCTCTCTGTTTCTCTCTTTCCCTCACTCACACACACACAACTACCTACAACTGAGATCGCTGACAAACCCCCTGCACCTGCACAGGCTTCACAAAGGCCCTCTACGCAGCAAACTACTACTTTTGGCTGCAAAGCCTCGTCCCCACCGTGCAGGAGACGCCCGAGAACCGCCTCAAGGCGCCCAAGTCGGACGTGCAGTCGATCGAGCTGCAGTCCGTGCGCTTCCAGTACCCACTCCGTCCGGACAACCAGGTGCTCAGGGGGGTGTCCCTCGAGATCCAGCCGGGCCAGTTCGTCGCCTTCGTGGGCGCGTCCGGGTGCGGCAAGTCGACCATGATGGCCCTGCTAGAGCGCTTCTACGACCCGTCCAAGGGGGGCATCCGGATTGACGGCGCCGACGACCTGCGCGACCTCAACCCGCGCCTGTACAGGCGACACGTCTCGCTCGTGCAGCAGGAGCCGACGCTGTACCCGGGCTCGATACGGGAGAACGTCGCGTTTGGAGTGGACTCGACGACGACGGCGGCTGCCGAGGGACAGCCACGACAACAAAACCAACGAGAAGAAGAAGAGGCCGATCCGCAGGTGACCGACGCTCAGGTCGAGGCCGCCCTCCGCGCCGCCAACGCCTGGGACTTCGTCTGCTCCCTGCCCGAGGGCGTCAACACGGCGTGCGGCACCTCCGGGTCGCAGCTGTCCGGGGGTCAGCGGCAGCGGATAGCGATCGCGCGGGCGCTGGTGCGGGCGCCGAGGGTGCTCCTCCTGGACGAGGCGACGTCGGCGCTGGACACCGAGTCGGAGAAGGTGGTGCAGTCGGCGCTGGCCGAGGCCGCCAGGGCCAGGGGACGCCTGACAGTCGCGGTCGCGCACCGGCTGTCGACCATCCGGGACGCCGACCTCATCTGCGTCTTCTACGGCGGCAGGGTCGAGGAGGTCGGCACGCACGAGGAGCTGCTCGCGCTGGGGGGGATGTATAGGAAGATGTGCGAGGCGCAGAGCTTGGATCGTAAGGTTTGAGCTCTGGCCTGTTTTTTTCTTTTTTTTTTTTTTTCTTGTTTTTTTTCTCGCTTCCCTTGTTTTTTTCCTCTTCGGTATTCTTTTTGTCTTGTATTAGAGGGGTACTGGCAGGCTTAAATCTCCACTGGCGTACATCTTTGTTGTAATCCGTAGAGGTACTCTTAATAGACTTGTGGGCCATGATGCGTCCTGTTTCCTGTTTGCAGTTTGCAAGCTCCCTGGTGGTCGTTTGACCCTTGGGTACCTAACAGCCCGTTGGAATTAGGAGCCTCAGCTTTGTCGCCCAGAGCTCGGAGACGCGATTGCGAGGGAGAGTGAGAGCTTCCATTTACTGAAATGGGGATCAGCTTCTGGTGGTTAGTATCTGGCGCATTTGGCTCGCTTGTGAAGTAAAATAACCCCGCTCATTCAAAGCCGCATTGAGTCGGCCATGCAAGTTTTCTGTCCAACCTCAGGTCCCGACCGGGTCCGGTTTTATGATCGAATTCATTCGGGTTACGCAGTACTGATCACACACACGCTTAAACCCATGTGAATCTCACCTCCCAATTCTGATGTAAGCACTAGCGCCAATACTGAACTGCCGATCCGGGATGCTTGGGACGGTACGGCCTACGGAGTTCGTGGTAAAAGGGGTGTGTTCTGGGAGTACGGCGACGTATGAGGAGGCACGACTTGAACTTTCGTCTCCGAATTATTTGAGCGCTCAGCAGGAGGCTTTGGTACAAGTTGTGATCGAGCTACATCCTTGAGACCTCGGTTGTCGTCTAAGAGTTCTCACTCTCAAGCATTGCCAGCCGTCAAACATTGTTATATGTAGCAGTAGGGCGGGATACCTTCGAGTGCGGTTAGACTGCAGGAAATTGTGGATTACCTCCTGCTGAGGACAGAAAGCGGGTCTGCACAAAACGGATGCGGCTGTTGGTAAATGTGGTAACCCTAAAAGTAAGGTACACATACGTACTACTTATCCGTGCATACCAGGGTTCCCTGCTGTTCAATTGCACCCAAAGACAGGACAAGATCGGCTCGAAGTCTTGGAACGGGCTGCCAAACATCCCAAGAGCCAAGGCATTGGAAGCATTAGAAAGGATTGGCCTCTGAGACATCACGTGGATGCCCGGGATATTGACGGCCGCTGTCTATCGGTACGTGTTATTGTTGGCGTTCTGAAATCTGGAATCTGCACGCGTTTCCACTTTGCAGTAGGTAGTACGTTTCCGGTGGCGGGGCGCGTGCAGCCTGTACCTCCAGGGATAATTTCGGCTTGGTGCCTGACTTGTGGGGCTTCCGGCAGCCTCTACCCGTTTGACGCGATATCATTGGCACAATCAGTAACGTCCAAGGGGCACATTCTAAACTTGGCGTCTGAGATACCTGGAAGCCCCTGCCAGATCCTTGCCAAACGAGTCTCAACTGAATCCTTCGCCCCTCATCACCGCCCCATCATGGCATCGCAAGCTCACGCTTTACAAAGTGATCGCCAAATTATTTTTTGAACATGGGCCAAGAATGGAACTCGAGATCGACAAGGGGCGATCCTGCCCTGCCCTGCACTCCCCCACCCCCCCGCCAATTTACACTACGGACGTATTGGCAGTTGGCCCCAGCCGGGCTGCCCGTTCAAAGCTGCCATCTCAAATCTTGCCCATCAGAACTCACATCAGTCCCATTTCCAAGCGATCCTGGTTGCTGGTGTTTCGCCTGGCCGCCTATTTTCCGTCAAGTTCCCACCGTGAAGTCCGAGGCCACTCGCACTCGCTCGCATTTTGCCTCTCATCTTTGCCGGCTGACCCGTCCAAACCTAGCGGGTAACCTGTGGCTTTAGCAACCTCCTCCTTCGTACTACTCCGTAGCAATCCAGCAATCCTACTGTCGAGCGAGCATCGAACGAACATCGAAAATTAGATCGAACGAAAATCCGTGCTGCTGAAGCCATCCGCGATGGCTACCTTCGATGCGAACGCCTGGTATGCGATCTCAGAGACGCGAGTCGACAATGGCAGCTCGCCGCTGAAGAACACGCTCCAGACCAGGCCCGAGGGCATGCGGGTATTCGCCCTCGTCGACCAGGCGTGGCAGATGCAGCCCGTCGACAACACCCCGGGGCGATACCTAATGCGGACGTCGACCTCTGGCCCGACCCAGCAGTTGACGACATGCTTCAATGCCGACGAAACGCACCCGGGCAGGACACGCACGTGTCTGAGGCGGTCCGTCTCGGACGACACGCAAAAGTGGCTCATCACGCCGTGGGGAAATAACACGTTCAAGATACAGAATCTCGCCAATGGCACCGGTTATGCGCTGGATGTCCACCCAGGCGCCGACCCCTTCATGTCGAGCGAGATCGAGGGAGAGGGCAGCTTTGTAAACGTGAAGCAGGTCGCCCAGCACTGGGTCTTCTCTAGCAGGCGAAAGGTTGACGATGGCGCCTACTCGACCATTTACTCAGAGGTGAGTCGTCCTCGCGGGGCCCAAGGCTGTCTCTCTACCATCGGCTGGCCTTTCTGAAGGTCTCTTTTCCATCCATGTCTTGAAGGCCGTGCAACTGACAAGAAAACGACCACTCCTACCAGACACCAACCTCAACTGCCACCACACCAACATCAACTGGAACCAACGTACCAGCATCCACTGGCGGCAACTCCAATGAATCACCATCACCATCAAACCCGCCCGCATCAACGAGCCTGTCCGCGGGCGCCGCCGCAGGGATCGGCGTCGGGGTGACAGTAGGCGCCATCGCCATCATCGGCGCCTTGGTCTTTTTCTGGTGGAGGCGGCGCAGAGCCGCCAAGGGGGCTCCCCTCCCCAGCCCGGCGGTCCCCATGGACGGATACAACAACATGGGCGGCGCCTACGGGGGTCACCAGCAGAAGGCGCTCGAGCAGCAGCAGCATCAGCAACAACAACAGCAACAGCAACAAGCGCAGTGGGGTGGCGCCCAGTATCCCATGGATCCCACTAAGCAGCATTCCCCATACTCGAACTCGAACGCGTACTCTCCCTCGCCCAACACCGTCGTCGAGGCCCCGACGCCCACGACACACTATGTCCAACCCGGGCAGGTTCACGAGGCGCCCGTGCCAGAACCCCCGGTCGAGCTGGATGCGAACTACCGCCCAACGCAGCACCGTATATGAATGGGGGGGTTATGAGATAAGCTGATACGGGTATAGGTTCCCGTAAGGGACCTACCTCGTCTTGCACAGGCAAATTACAGACTACAGACCAAGGCAAGCGCGGGAAGCCGGTGCGCGCAAACTTCAGGAGACGGTGACACCCAACTTTTGTGCTCTTCCCCTAGGGTAATTTTATGGCTGGACGAAATCTGGATAGCGCATGCCGATTCTTTTTCTCATCTTCAATGTACTTTTTGCTTTTATCCGCCTTCTTTTCTTCTAACTTTCTCCTCGGTGGAAAATTTTGGGTGTACGGCGTCTATGACCGTTGAGCCATCATTTACGCGATACATGATTGGTCATCGCAATGGTGGGATTTTAAAATAGCTTCTTTTTGATGGTGCACAAAATGTACACTTTCTTCCACCATACTGCCGGACCAAACTCATCCATGAAGCCACATCGGCACCGCTTGGGAGGCACACCACAAAGCCGACACCGTCGCTCTATCGGACTCTCGTCTACTGCCACCTACTTGCCTCATGTGCACCCATCCAGGACGCAAACTTCGCTTGTGTGCATGCTTTCATTCTTGCCGCTTGCCTCGACTTGTTTGCCTTCGCCAGACCCAGCACGCAGATAAGAGTCTGATGTCAGCCTGGATGTTGCAGACTTTGCTGATCCCGCAGCGTTCGCCCTCTTTGTCAATTGGCTTTGCGTCCAGCCGAGACAAAGTACCTTCTCGTCGAGGAGAATCTAGGCTCGTCGTCCAAGAACAAGCCCTCCTTCTCGCACTGTTGGTACCCCAGCTCGGATTGACAGTGGGTAAACAGCAGGCAGCCGTGGAGCCATGGTAGTCTCTTTCCCCCATTACAGCCCAAAAGCCGTCCGCCTGAGGTCTGGCTGTGTTGACGTTGCCCTGTCGCGCCACACAAGATCTGCCACGAACCTCATCAATACTGACGGAATAGAGGATCTAGGAACAAGGTATCTGTACGCGATGCAAACAAAGACTTATACCGAGCAGCCGTAGTCTCTTCGAGAAAGAAGTCAGCCAGCTGGTGGAGACGTCTCTTGGGGCAAGGCTGATTCGATTACTTTCCCCCCCTCTGACGGTTCTCGGGGCATCCAGGGTACCGAAGCCGCAGTCTTAGTACTGGGTCTCCGAGTTGTAGTCCCGGAGTCCGGGTTGACAAGCGCCGAGTTCATGTTTGGCCCGTTCCTCCATGGTCAGGAGGCTTCCGAACCGCCATTCCGTTCGTGGAAAATAGTGAGCAGAAACCAAAGAGTCTATCACCCAAGAAAGGGATGCAACCCCCAGGTTCCATTACACCTGCATAGAATGCGGGGGAAGGGGCTCTTCTCGCTTGTGTGCATATAACATGCCATGTCCTCTAAGCTAGCAGCGCTTCATTAATGCCAAACGTGGAAGATGCTTCTCAGGGAATCAAATATTTCTAATTATCACCTATTCTAACCTCGTAGTCAAAACAGAGCGTGCAGCCTAGACTAGTACCTGTCGTCAGAAGCTCTTTTTTTTTAACCATGCCACACTTACTATAGCCAACGACTGCCCCTACGCTACTGTCCAAATGTAAGCCTTGCTTCCCGTTACCTGGACACGAAAGATAGGTGGAGGAGACGCCATTGAGAGCAACTGTCAAGCTCATTGGTCCCCTCCCAGCCGGGTGATACAGTGAACTTTCACCACCCTCAATGTATTGACCCATGGCCGTCGGTACGGGTCTGTATTTCGGGGTTCTTGGAAATTATCCACCACTAACCACTGGTGGGTTTTCTGTTTTGATGTTTAGGACGACAAGGATGAATGCGTGGGGAGAGGAGGTAGCAACCCGGACGTCGCAGCTAACAAACAAACAATTAGCAACCTCACCGGGGCGGGTATCAGATGCCACACATAACAATCGCCTGTACCCGCCTTAGACACGAGAGGGCTACATACCTAGCTTATCTTAGACATAGAATCATCCCGAGATACTGAGTCCACTTTTGCAATCACAGAACAGGTTATCATTCTATGCTATATTCCAGAACTTATACAAGGAATCTCTCGGTGCTGTCATGCCTGAATTGTGAGTTTAAATAATTTATATGGATTCCTGACACGGGTTTGAGTTAATATCTCGATCATCTCCTACACTGCTTTTTCTAGAAGACTTCAATCATCGTGAGCTGTTCATCGGACGGTGTGTTGTAACCAACCAGCTCGAGTAATATCAGAGGGCGCAGGGAATTCAGGGGTTTACCTGCCTCCAGTGCTCCCGCACTAGACTGGATCGGGCTTAGGGAACGGCCTCCTCCGAGCCACAGCAGCCAGTCCGAGGGGAAAACGAGGTCGATTAGGTATATGCGTCATGGTGGATCTCAGCCTCTCAGCAGGAGATTGAAAGTCCTGGAGAAACTTGATAGCGGCCAAAAATGCGTAGCAAAATCCTTCAGTTCTCCCCAGAGGCGTCAGCTGGGAATGCTGGGAATGCTGGGCAGGGTGGAACCGATCCTGTGGTTTCTGGGGAATTTCTCCGTCGAACAGTTTGGTGGCTCTGGCGGCAAACAGCGCGCTTGGGGGTAATTGATTTGTAGCTAGCACCGGTCTAGGGGGGTGAGGAGTGTCGGCATTCGACACAGCGGAGCACACCTTGAGCCCCTGGCAGCTTGTCAAGTGAAAACAACGTTTCGCTCCTCCTACATAGCTGCTTAGACACTACAATGGTTAGTCTACGGATAGCTGGGTGGGGCTCAATATTAGAGTCTTAAGGCCTCTAATATTATTCGGGTGCCTGATCTCCTCTTCAGAGATCACTGATGAGCATCCCTTAAGACCGCAATCGAAGATTCTTGTCACTGATGAATATTTAAAAACTCTGTTTGTTTGGATTGATGGAAATGGCAGATGCCAAGTACTTATTTCCGACCTCTTGAATGTTGTCAACAGACATTAGCAAGACCATGCCATCTTGGGTTCTCTGAGATCCTTGTTGAATTCCAAGGTTTGTCCACCAATGAGGGGGTTCCAGTCCTGACTCCCTCTTGATACTATGACTTTGGCTCCTCTCAGAAGAGTAGCTAGCTAACTACCTAGAGGTAACTATGGCTTCATTGTGAGTCCTCAGCGGGGATAACGGGTGGCCTTCCCAACTTAGGGGAATACACCTCACAGTGAGAACCAAGGCAAATCGTAGGCTTTTATATAACTCCTCGCCGTGTCTATATAACTTCAAGGTGTCCCCAGGCAAGGACGAACGACGATGGCCTCTCTCCCTGTCCAGACGACCAAAGCAACGAGCTTTTACAAATTCCGCTCCGCATCGCTTAGTCTCTTCCCCATCTCATCCAGCTCGCCCGTCTCTCCGGTTCAAAACATCTTGCACAAGTCATGATGCGCGTCTCTAAGATTGGCGTTGCCGCTCTCCTGAGCGCCCTCCCCACTGCCCTGGCCTGCCTCGGCTACACCGGTGGCGTGCCCGTTCCGACCGGCACCAAGAGCAGCAGCACCTACATCGAGGTGAAGGCGGGCGAGGTCTACGACGGCAAGTGGATGAAGTACGACCGCGGCTCCGGCGCGTGCGGCGGCGACTCCGAGGGCGACTACAAGGACGCCGTCTTCTACCTCAGGGCCGGGGCCACCCTGAAGAACGCCATCATCGGCAAGAACCAGGCCGAGGGCGTCCACTGCGACGGGCACTGCAACCTGGAGTTCGTCTGGTTCGAGGACGTCTGCGAGGACGCCATCTCGATCAAGAACGACGCGGCCGGCAAGGAGTCGTGGATCATCGGCGGTGGGGCGTACCACGCCTCGGACAAGGTCGTCCAGCACAACGGATGCGGCACCGTCAACATCATCAACTACTACGTCGAGGACTACGGCAAGCTGTACCGGTCGTGCGGCAACTGCAGCAAGCAGTGCAAGCGCAACGTCTACATCGAGGGGGTCACGGCCAAGAACGGCGGCGAGCTGGCCGGCATCAACTCCAACTACGGCGACACCGCCACCCTCAGGAACGTCTGCGCCGATGCCAAGGTCCGCTGCCAGATGTACAACGGTTGCGCTAGTGGCTGCGAGCCCACCAAGTCCGGTGTCTGCTCTGGCTAGATAAAGACTAGAGGGGAGGAAGGAGGAGAGGGGGAGGGAGAGCGCGGTCTCACTCATGACTTATCAATCAGGGGACATCACACCTGCCTAGTCTGTGATGTCCCGACATTTCTATTCACACATTCCTTAACCAATCACCCTTGAACTGGTCCTGGGACTCGATTCTTGATTCTTGTACATACGCCCCATTTATTGGGCCCCTTTGCAAAACAGCTGTACATACCTGCAGTAACCATTCGTGTCCGTGATACCTACCACATTAAAGTGCCTAGCTACAATAAGACAATGACCTAAAAACGATGACAGCATCAACCGTCGCGGCCACGTCCACCACCACCCCCCTCCACCCAACCTCTCAGGATGGAGACAACACCATCAAACCCATTCCTCTCAGCGACCTGCTCGGCCGTGAAACCCCCCGGCTCGGAAGCGGTGTCCCTCCTGGCGCCCCTCTCCAAGAGCAGCCTCACCACGGACTCATGCCCGGCCTCGGCGGCCCAGTAGAGCGCAGTGGCACACTGGCGGCGCTCATCGAACAGCGCCTCGATGTCGGCCCCGTGGTCCAGCAGCACGGCGACGGCCTCGTCGTGCCCGCCGACCGCGGCCGCGTGGAGCGCCCATTCCGACTCGGGCTCTCGTCTTCCCGGGAGGCGGCCGTCACCGTCGCCGTCGCCGTCACCGTCCCCCCCCGTCGCCAACGTCTTGTTGGTATAAGGATTCCTCCCCCCCTCCAGCAGGAACTTGAGTATCCCAACATGCCCCCGGTTGGCCGCCCAGAACAGCGGCGTGGGGCCCTCCCCACTCTGCTGGGCCCTCACGTCGGCGCCCTGGGCGGCCAGGAACCGGACGGCCTCCTCGTCGCCCTGGCCGGCCGCGCTGTGGAGCGCCGAGCAGCCGAGGCTGTCGCGCACGTCGACCCCGACTCCCCCCTCGCGGAGCAGGACCAGGGCGGCCTCCCAGCAGCCCCAGAGGCAGGCGTTGGTTAGCAGCTGGCCGGGGTCGTCGAGGGGCACGCCGTGGGAGATGAGCAGGCGGAGGATGGCGCCTCTATCGTTGGATATGGCGGCGTTTGCTAGTGTCAACTGCTCATCCGCCTCCTCTTCAGGCTCTTGTTCGCCGACATCACCCCCCTCCCTATGCCTGGCTTGATCTCCAACCTCAGCCAGCCTGGTCACAGGGCCCTTCCCCGCCCCCGCCTCAAGCAGCATCAGCACGATCTCCTCCATTCCCTCCAAGACGGCCGTCATGAGCGCACCCTCCAAGTCTTCCTGGCCCAACCTCCCAGTGCCTAACAGCAGCCTCACAATCCCTGCTTTACCATCAGCGACGGCCTCCTGCAGCGGCGAGTCGAACGCCGCCGTCGTCGAGTTGACGTCGGCCTGCCACCTGCCAACCAGCAGCCTCGCAATCTCCTCCTCGCCCTCCCTCACGGCCCAGTACAGCGCGGTGACGCCGTGCTCGTCGAGGGCGTCGACATCCAGCCGAACCCTGCCCTTGCCCTTGCCCTCGACCCCGCCGCCACTCCCGCCGCCGCTGCTCGCTGCTCCCCCCCCAACCTGGCACCTCTCGAGCAGCACCTTCACCACCTTCAGATGACCCTCCTGGACGCACCTGTGCAGGAGCGGGTTGCCGGCGCCGTCCCGGACGTTGACGTCGGCGTCGCACTCGACCAGCGACCACGCGATCCTGTCCCACCCCTCCAGCGCGGCGAGGAACAGAGGGGTGAGCCCGTCCGCGTCCCGCCGGTCCACGTCCGCCCCTCGCTCGGCCAGCAGCCGCACCACGTCCGCTCCGGCGTCGCAGTGGCCGCATTGATGACCGCCCGCGTCCCCGTCCCCGTCCCTCGCGCTGCAGACCACCTGCTCATCACCCTCGGCGACCAAGTGGAACGCGCCGGAGCCCGTCGTGCCCGCCACGGCGTCGATGTCGGCCCCCTCCTCCAGCAGGCGCCGCACGCCGGCCACGTTCCTGGCAAGGGCCGCAGCCAAAAGAGGGGTCCGCCCCCTAGCGTCCCTAGCCTTGAGGAGAGCGGCGGCCGCGGGCGACTGTAGCAACACCCGGAGCACCTCATCGACGGCCTCGCTCCGGATGGCGCCCGCGGCGGTGTGGAGCGCCGTAGCACCCGACGAGTCCCTCAGCCCCGGGTCGGCGCCCCTCTCGAGCAGGAGCCCGACTGCGCCCGGGTGGCCGTAAAAGGCCGCCCTGCTGAGGGCCGTGCCGCGGGCCGAGACGGCGCCGGCCTGGTCGACGACCCAGGGGTCGTAGCAGGCCGTGACTCCTCCCCCCCCGCCGCCGCCAGCCGTCCCGCCGTCGAGCATCCTGCCCTCGTCCCTCGCGTCCACGTCCGCCCCGTGGTCCAGCAGCAGCGAGACGATGGCCTCGTGGCCCCCCACGGCGGCGCGCCACAGGGCCGGGGTGCCCGTGTCGTCCCTGGAGTGCACGTCTGCGCCCCTTTCCACCACTAAGATCCTGACAACGCCCAGGTGGCCCCGGAAGACGGCCCGGTTCAGGGGCGTGCCGCCGTACGACATGGTCGGCAGCACGAAGGCGGACCCTTCCATCATGTTCTGCACCGGCGGCCCGCTCGGGTTCCTCATGTCGGTGTTGGTCCTCCGGAGCGTCGGCATCTCCTCCGCGACCTGGCGCAGGCGCGTGCCCTGTGCCTCCTCCCAGAGGATGAGGCTGATCATGGCGTGCGTCTCGTCCGCCGGGTCGTCCGCCCGGGAGGCGAACCAACCGGCCTCGGACCGGCGTCCCGGCTCGGCCCCGCGGTCCAGCAGCAGCCGGACGACGGCCTCGCTCCCGGCCTCGGCGGCCATGTGCAGCGGCGTAGAACCCCTCATGTCGCGGAGGTCCACTTCGGCGCCGCCCTTGTCCAGGAGGGCCCTTGCGATCTCCTCGAAGCTGCCGAATGCGGCGTAGTGCAGCGGGGACAAGCCGTACTTGTTCTTCGCATTGACGATGGCCTGACCACGCTGACTGCCCTCGCCGAGGCTCTCCAGCAGCATCTGCACCATGGCCAGGCTCCCAAAGTGCGCCGCCACATGCAGCGCCGTGTTCTGGTGGTCGTCCCTGGCGGCCACGTCGGCCCCGCGCTCGAGGAGGAGCCGCATCGCCCCGAGGTCCCCGTTGTAGGCGCTGGTGTGCAGCACCGTGCCCTTGTAAGGGTCGACAACCTCGAGGCTGCTTCCCCCGTCCACGAGCAGCAGGGCCGTGCCCTCATGGCCCCCGACTATGGCCCTGACCAGTGGGGTCGCCCCGTCCGTCGTCTCGGCCCCGACCTCAGCCCCGCGCGAGAGCAGGAAGCTGACGATCTCGTCGCTGCCCACCCCCGCGGCCTCGTGTAGCGCCGTCCCGCCGAGCGAGTCGCTGGCGCAGACGTCCGCCCCGCGCTCCTCCACGAGGAGCCGCGTGATGTGAGCCAGCGCGAACCCGGCCGCGATCTGCAGCGAGCCGACCCGGGTGGGGAACTCCTGGGACCAGCCCTCCCGCTCGAGCTTGCTGACGGACCGCACCTGCACCGACGAGGCCACGCTCGCCTCCCGACCCAGGAACTCCAGGGCCAGGGTCCTCGCCTCGGGCACCTCCTCTGGCCTGCCGCGCAGGTGGTCCCCCCAGCTGCCGGCCGCGTAGCCCAGCAGCGGGTTCTCGGCAAGGCGGGACTCCAGGGCCTGGTCCGTCGGGCAGGGGCCCTCGGCGAAGGCCTCGAACGACAGGTACGTGAGGCAGGTGCCCGCGATGTCGACCTGCGCGCCGGGGAAGACGTCCCCCCGGGTCTCCTCGAAGAACCTCTGGGCGGAGAAGTGCACCATGCGGAACACGTTGCTCTCCGAGTCGACCACCACCAGGCCGGCGCAGACGGACAGCAGGATGTCCTGGTGCACCACGTCCCCGCGGTCGACCCTCCTCCCGCCGGGCATGACGGCCAGCGCCGCCTGCAGCTCGGCCACGGTGAGCGGCCGGAGCGCGTGCGAGACCCAGTAGAGGGTGCGCTTGGCCCGACTGCAGTCGTCGGCGTTCTGGCTCTCGATGCGCCTGAGCGCGTCGCGGTACGACTCGTCTAGGCCCCGGGGAAGGTTCTCGAGCGCCTGGCGGATCTCGTTCTGCGTCGCCTTGGTGGCGATCAGGTCCATGTGGAGCTGGGCCAGGAGGAACCTTTTGCTCGGAGGGCCATAAGGTCAGTACATTGCCAGAATATGTGAGAGGGGAGGGAGAGAGAAAATTAAAAAAATTAAAAAAGCGAAGAAAAAACTCACATCCCCTGCGCATTCCCCAGCACAGTATCCACAATCCGCCCCCTGAGCTCCTCGTCCGGCCTCACGTACCGAATCAGCCGGTGGGCGCGCAGCAGCCGCCGCTCGAGGTACTTGCGCAAGTCCCCCTCGTCGGCTCGAATCTCGAGCGGCACGGCGCCCGCGATGTCGTACTCGATGCTGATGTGCGGCCGCGAAGTGACCAGCAGCCGCACCCGGCCGCCGCCGTCGCAAGCGCTCAGCGCGGCCAGCTCCAGCAGCAGCGCGTCCCGGAAGCCGTTGTGCTCCGGGCATTCGTCGAGCGCGTCGACGACGACGAACACGCGCCCGTAACGCGGGACGACGGCGTTCCTCAGGCAGTCCGACACCTCGGCCAGCGTCGGCGCCGTGCCATGCCGGCGGTGGCCGAGGTACAGCGGCTTGAGCAGGTCGCACAGCGCCGGCCGCTCCTGCGCCAGCTGCTTGAGGATGCTCCCAACCAGGTTGACGGGCGTCTGCTGGATGCGCTCCTGGTGGCTGCAGTACACGAACGCGATGCCCGTCTTCTTGCCGTCGTCGTTGCCGTCGTCGCCCTTCCCCCCGTCGCTGCTGTCTGGGGGGAACATCTTCTGCAAGTGGTCGACGACGATGGAGGCGAGGACCGTCTTCCCCGCGCCCGGGATGCCAGAGCACCACAGCGTCGTCTCGTCCGGGCCGGTCAGCCACCTCTTAAACTCATCCGACTCGAGCAGCCACTGGCCGGTGCCCTCGACCCTCAGGCTGAGTATGTCCGCCTGCCTGACGAAGAAGTTCAGCGGGGAGAGCCACTCCACCATGGCCCTTCGCTCCGCCTCGACGGCCTGCTGCGCCAGCAGGGCGAGGTAGTCGGTGTCGGCGGCGGTTCCTGGAAGCGCGAATGTGTGGTACCGTATCCCCTGGTGAGAAAAAAGGCCTTGAAACTTCATCCTACAAAGCAGTTCCCTTCTCCGCTTTCTCAGGGCGGTTGGCACAAATACCTTCGTCTTTCCCAGCACCACCGTCGCCAGCCAACCTCTCAATGCACAGCCCCAGCTTCTCGTTGGTCTCGGCGTGGTCCAGATAAGACTGCGTCGCATCCGCCACGGCGCCGATCTCCCTGTACTCCTCCAAGCCGACGCCGTCCATCCCGCGCGTGACGTTGAACCGAAACAGCCGCCTGTCCTCCGCCATCTCCTGGTTGGCGAGGTAGAAGTCGTTGGCCGTCCTCTCCGTCTGCGTCACCATGTTCTTCATCCCCATCGCGATCTTCAGCAGGTTCCCCTCGAAGGAGCGCGCCGGGGCCGCGCCGGTGCCGATGCTGACCATGAGGGCCTTCCTCCCGGGCCAGATGTGAGAGGCCTCGCGCTGCACGAGCTGGACGGGGTTGTTGTACAGCACGGCGCCGTCGACGAACGTCTGGCCGTACTTGCCGATCGTCACCGGGTCGAAGAAGGTCGTGGCCGCCGACGTGGCCCGACAGGCCTCCCAGATCCTGCACTCGTTGAACAGGACCTCGGCCATCTTGGGGTTGTGATACGACCGCAGAAGGGCCGGTTCTGTATTCTTTGCCCGGGCGGCGCAGACGAATCTGAAAAGAAAAAGAAAAACCCATGTTGCCATAATCAGCCAACGCCCGAAGTTGGACAGGCGCAACTGGGATGAGTGTCCAACCCCCAAAAAAAAAATCGATTTTCCAAAATATTAAACAAAATGTGGGAGAATAATTATTGAAGCAGAAACAAAACTCACACTTTGCACTGCGGGTCCCCATCCTTCAGCAACGCATCCTCATCCGTCTTGCTTCGGACGCACTCCTTGATGACCTCCTCCAGCTTGGCGCAGTCGAACCTCCCGTTAGCCTGCAGGAAGTCAGCCGCCTTGGAGGCGACACGGAACTTGCGCTTCGGCTGGAAGATGCGCTTGGACAGCCTGAGGTAGGCCTCCTCACACTCGTCCAGCGTCATCCGGAGTCGCCCCAGCATGATGGCGATGATTCTAGAACTCCCGGATCCGACCGTCAGATCTCCATTTCATGACATCTCTGCACTGGATCCGTACAGGGCCCAACCGGGGGCATTTTTGCCCCTACGTGTGTGTGAGAGAGATGTTCAGTTGCTCACCCTCCCGTGCTGGTTCCCCCGATCATGTCAAACACCTGCCAGGGCTGCAGCTGGTCATTCGGATCGCGAGATGTGTTCACCCCACTCATGATGTGCTGCAGGATTATGAGGCTCGACAGGCCTCTGACGCCGCCACCATCTGGGACACGTGATTGTATCGTTAGCAATGAATCTTGGTTGGTGTTGAGAGCTGGAGGGTTTAGTTGGTTTTCCATCCTCACCTAGGGAGAGCAGCCGGATCGGCTGCCCCGAACGGTCGCTCATTCTCGTCAAGGCTATAGTGGCAAGAATCCTCGTAGGAATTTTTGGGTTCGATTCAATCCATTCCGAGGCTAGAAACTCCTCGGCCGAGACGGCGCGGGGGGGAGGGGCGTGGTAGTTATATCCTGTCGCGACGATAGCATCGGGCCCTGAAACTGAGGGGTAGAATAGAGGCGCTGCTTGACCAATGACTGGATCGGGCTGTCATCAATATTGGCTAGGTAAGGACATGTGTGTGAGTGGTACTGAGTTGGCTGGGTCGTGGACTTGTGAGCGCCGAGAGGCCTCGCAAAGCGGCAAAGGTAACATCGCATTTCAGCTCCCAAAGGCCAAGACCCTCCAGACACGCCATCGTAGTGGCTGAGCAGTGCGAGAGACAGCATTCCGAGACAGGCAATTATATATTTCAAATGACGGCAGAACGGCAATAAGTTTGCGTACGGAAGAAGAGGAACAAAAGGAGGATGCGAGATTTTCCCTTTGGGTTCCTTCTTTCGTACAAAAAAAGGAGGATATCGTGTCCATGTGTCCATGAATTCGCATTGGTTACCAGTATCGGAGATGGTCACCTTGGAAGATCTGTATTTTCAGTCTGATGGTTATGCAGGCCCCACCATTACGGAGTAGAGTGCCTGCAGCGCCTGCATCACTAAACTAAAATACAGACACCAAAGCCTCCGAGATGGACGAACAGCACTCTTAGATTTGGAGGGTCCTCAACAGATTAGAGTAGCACGTGCATCTCGAAACATGCATCCAACCCTCGGCTTCCAAGCCAACCCCACACCTAGACCAATCCTCCTGCAAGGCCGTGATAGCTCCGGGATAGCTCCGGGATCGCACCGGCCCGAAATTCGCCCCCCGAGCCTAAGTCAACCCTCCCGCCTCCCATCCAAGAAATCAACCCAAACCTGATTACAGGGTCTTCCCGGCCGCCTTGGCCCTCCCCTCTGGTCCGAACACTTCAGCACCACACTACCCTAACCCAGTGATTAAACATGTTATCCACCTCAGACCCACAGGAGCGGCCCGACCTCCAGAGTGACAGCCCGCGCGGCAGCGTTGGGCCGTGCTGGAAGTGATGAGAATGAGTCTGGGGGTGCATTCAAGCAGCTCGGTTCACTTCTGTCTCCCCGGGCTCGACAAGGGCCACATCAATCCTTCTAGAGCACGCCCTAGATGACGACGTCAACCCCAACCGGGAACGGCCGCACGCTTTGGGACGTCTTTGTCGGTTATGATGATGATGTCTTGCTCGTCGAATTCGAGACGATAGAGCATTGAATCAGGTCCCCTAATGGGTTGGTCCAATTTGCGAGATTTCTCGGGACGAAAGTGCAAGGTACAAACGTATAGGCCACCCAAATGCACATGGTCGGGTCGGGCCGCGGCTGTTTTACTCCCAGGGACCATCGATCAGAGTCTGTACCACCTTCAAAATTCTTGCTCCCAGATTGAAGCCACAGGTAACCGTAAAGAAGATGCCTTCAAAGATGCCGGCCTACAAACCTCTCCCGAGTTCACCTCCCTAAGCCCGAGCCATACATATTTGATCGTCAACATGAGGAAGGCTCAGTAGCAAGGCTCAGTGTTTAACGCTAGCGAATTTGTTCGTGCATTAGCGATTCTATCACACAATGGGAAATATAATGAGGAAAGGAAATATCTATGTACCCGAAAACCACCCTTGCCTTGTTGTGCACCCCTGATATCTTAGTCTTACAGCCACCCCCGGACATGGCCAAATAAATAACAGCAAAAGCCCCTCCGAGATGCCAGCCTGGTGCTGCCCAATGAGAAATCAGAAACAAAAGCAAAAGTAAACCGGCAAGAAGGAAGATAAACCACACCGTTGTGAAACCGACGAACCCTCACCCATCCACCTCCAACTTCCCAGACCCAACCGCGAGCTCACCAAGCGATCATCTTGCCATCATAGTTCAAGAACTTGGCACTATCCTCGAACCCCAACCCAGAGATGACCCGGATCATAGACTCGACGCTGACGTCCGGGTACATGACCCCCTTCCACTTAGCCATCTTAGTGTAGCACCTCCCGGGGCTCATGACGACGCACGCGACCCCCTGCTCGGCCAGCTCCCTGGCCAGCGTGACCGTGATCATGTTGAGCGCGGCCTTGGAGGCGCGGTAGGACATGCACGTGCCGGGCCGGTTCCCCGGCCGGTTCTCCGCCAGCGAGGACATCTCCGAGGTCATGTTGACCACCAGCGGCCGCTGGCTGCGCCTCAGGTGCGGGAGGAAGGCCCGCGTCGTGAGGAAAGGGCCCACCGAGTTGATGCGGAACCGGCTCACCAGCTCGTCCGCCGAGGTGTCGAGCGCCACACGCTCGATCTCGCACACGGCTATGGAGGGGGTT
Organism: Pseudohalonectria lignicola; assembly: GCA_003049395.1. Taxonomy (NCBI): domain Eukaryota; kingdom Fungi; phylum Ascomycota; class Sordariomycetes; order Magnaporthales; family Ophioceraceae; genus Pseudohalonectria; species Pseudohalonectria lignicola. The sequence continues at coordinate 23,294 of PYSP01000281.1, forward strand.
GCGGGAGGGGATGAGTCAGCTTATAATCGTTCGCTCGTTATTTGGATGGCTGATGCAGTTGCTATCCCCCGTCTGTGTAATAAGCCCAAAGAATGACACCATGCCACCATATGTAACGTGCTCTAAAGTCCGGATGGACCTGAGCAATCGGTGTGTGGAAATAAACCCCAGGATGACTAAGCTTACCGCCACAGTTGATCAGGATATCCAGCCTCTTGCCGTCAAAGACATCAGCGGCGGCGAGGATGGACTGCTCATCGGCCAGGTCGAGCACAAGCGTCTTAAGGTTGAGCTGGTTCTTAGCCTCCAACTGGAGAAGCTACACTCAAGGGAGGTTGCATATGATATAAACTGTAAGCACGCCACTACGTGGTAGACTGTAGTATGCAAGCTCTGAAGCCATTCATGTGAATATTAGGGCAGAAATATCATCTCACCTCAGTTGCCTCCGCTTGCGAGGTCTTCCGGTATGTGGCATACACGTTGGACCCGAGGGCCACGTATTGCTGCACAAAGGCGAGCCCGATACCCCGGTTGCCGCCGACAATGAGTACTGTGAGAGGCCCGGCCGCCTGTGCGAGAGAGGAAGAGCTGATCTTGCCGCTGGTAGTCATGGCTGCTGGCTTTGCTGCTGTTGTTGCTGCTGTTGCTGTTATTGGAGGTGGTGATGGTTGGAGGTGGACTATCTCGGAAGACAACACTTTCTTGACGTGTTATATATAGGGGTTGTAGGGAGAGACAGGCCGCTTGAAGACAGTGTGAGGGGTTCCTGTATGCGAATCTAATTGCTTGTTATTCACTTTCTGGCGATGGGGGGGATTTGCTCTGAGAAGCAATGATATAATTAAGTCACCTCATGAACTTGTCTCCAGCATCTATCACCCCAAGGTCTTATATATAACTACCTACATGCTAACATCACCAGTTCCACATTTACATCACTATAGGTGGGAAACGTGAGCGAGAATCTACCGTAACGAGGTGCTGAATAACCTGATGATTAACATGCCGAGAGATGCCCACCAAAGATCCCAAAGGGGCTTTCCCTGCTCCGTATATGTCAGCCTGGCCACGAAGAGGGGAAGAAAAGGAAGAAGAAAAAGAAAAAGAAAAAAAGAAAAGAAGAAAGCTCCCATGGTGGGTAGCTAGAGTCTCCGAAGCACGAGACCAGACAGAGGCCAAAAAAGTGGGAGTTACGTATTGGTGCACGGAGTTAGCCCTGTTGAGCCAGGGCAGGGTTGTTTGTTAGCTGCCTGGCTGCCCAAGGGAAATTATACGGAGCCAAGGGAAGAAAAGAACTCCTTTCGCCGATGAAACTTATATCCGAACTAGGGAAGGAGTTCCCGCAACGTGTGCAGCCTTCCAGTTGCGGGTTTGTTAGGAATGGCCCGACTCGAGCGAATCAGGTTGGAGCTGTCCTCTCTGTCCCGAGGGGTATCATGGCGGAGCATCACCGGATTATAAGTGATTCACTAATCAAGGCTGTCTGAAGCACAAGCATAACCGAGAGGATATGCTCCGGCAGACTGTGCAGCGGGTCAGGACCACGCGAAGGATCTGGTGGCATTGACTGCAGTGGGCAACACTGGACGCTAGCTGGTTGTCCTTGCCGCAGTCGGCCGGGGTTGCCGCTGGGTGCCGCTATGTGCCACTAAAATCTCCAGCTGCGCCCGGCGGCCCCAAAAACGACACGGTCCAATAAAGGCTCTGCATCGCAATCGGAACCGAGCCTGTGGTCTGGGGGTTGACATAGAAGAGCATTTTTTATTACTATTAATTTTTGAAAACGTTAAGTAAAACTTGGTTTGCTTCGCATTTGGGGACTTTTCTTTCCCTTTTCTTTTTCTTTCTGTTGTTTTTATTGTGTGCAGAGTTGCAGCACGGTAAAGACGGGACGGTAAGATACAAGGGCGAGGAAGGTGGTTCTGCGTCAGGGAACGAATCGGAAAAATCTCCTGCTGGGCGGCAGTGTTTGAGGCGTATTTATTGTGTGGTGGTTTCCGGTGTCCCAGAGACATGGAACAGGCTGCACAAATGTAGCCCGCAGTGGCACCGACGCCTTGGGGTTGGGAAAACGTCAGGGCTGGTAGCATTGTGATAAGAGGATGCCGGATGGTAAGCCGCATATTTATTAGGTATTCTGCACGTTTCTTGAACACTATCAATCACAACTTCCATTCCCGCCAGGAATCGGAATACGTACGTTACAGTGGGACGGATAACGTAAGGCTATCGCAAAAAACCTTCATGTGGAGGGCGGCGGACAAGAGAAAACAGGCAGGAAGGTGATACCATGACTACTAGGTCAAGCATACGCAGAGGTCTATTGGCAAGTGCGCGTGTTGTTGGATTAGAATAGCAGAAATTAGATTGAAGAGAAACCGTGCTGAGCCCTGTAGAAGATGCGTCATGTATGTGTTCTGTACCAGGAGTGCCTCTATGCCAATGCCGGGCGAATCAAAACACAAAGAAATAAGAGAAACCCAGAAAATGATGATGCCCTTTCCCTCGATTACCAACCCAAAGGCACACATTGATTGCCATCCCGAGTGGGAGGGTAGAAAGGCAGAGATGACATAAGAGAGAGAGAGAAGCGAGGGGGGGAATAGGAAAGAGGAATGGATGCAACAGTAGCCAGGTAGGGAGTGATATGCAGGTCCGGGCTTAATTCCGTGGGGCGGCGGCGAGTCTAACCAGACCAGACGCTACCTCATCGGGTATCTTGCCCGTATCCGTATATTCCAGTGGTGGCAGCCACCGACCGCGGGGCCGGCCGGGAGAAGGTAGGTGAGAGCCGCAGCGGGCAGGCAGCAGCCATTTCGACCTCATAAGCACTTGAGCTTCCTGGTTTCGTCGCTCGGTGTGGTGCTGGCGGTGCTTGTTCGGGCTTCTCTAGTGGGGTGGCGGTGAGCATTCTCAGCTCGTATCGCGCGTCGTGAGGCTCACAGTCGTCGGCCCCCAAAAAAAAAAAACCCGCCGGCCACCATCATAAGGCAGACATTGATGATAGTTCGAAGGAAGGAACACGCCAGGGAGCATAACAACGCCTGGAACGAATCACGGTGGGGAGAATTGCAAGATTCAGGAAGAAAGAAAAGTTACGAAAATGAAATGATAATGGAAGCATAAGAAATGAAACATGATGCAGACAGAGTTAGGGGAGGCGGAGTCCGGTGAAAGTCGAGGGAAAGAAGGGAAATTAAAGGTAAGGCGAGGGACTCGGTTTAGTCTAGATGAGAGGCAAGCGAAATTTAGAAGGCAACCCCACTCCTCCCCCTCCCGACAGTCTTGAACGACTCGCTGGTGTAGCTCACGTATTCACCGCCAGCATCCATTCTGTCGAACCGATTTATGCCCATCCCAATCCCGACCCCGTATTCCGAGGTGAAACCACTGAAGTAGAAGCCGACGATCACCACCAAATAGCTCAGCAGCAGGATGCTCCCCTTGAAGTAGTTGCTCTTCCCCTCGCCGTACATGTAGCTGAGCAGGAAGACGCACAGGATGACGGTGACCATATCCCACTGCGGGAAGAGGAGGGAGAATGTGTAGTGGGCGACGTCCGTGTCCGGGGTGGAGGCGGGCGCCGTCGAGTAGAAGGCCGAGTAGAGCACCAGCGCGGGGATCTGCAGCAGGCACACCTGCAGCGCGTAGGCCGAGCCGATCTCCATGGAGAGTGCGATGTTGCCGTTCATAGCGAACGAGATGGCGTTCTGAACACGAGGCGGGGGCATGATGGTCAGCAATGAAGTCCACACGCCAATAAAGAAAGATGTTCTTAAAACTCGACGCAACGCAACGCAACGCAACGTAAGGCAACGTAGGGGTAGCGATAGGAGCTGGCGACAGGAAAATCACCTACCAAGAACTCGGTCGTGTTCGGGACGAGCGCAAACAACGTAATACCCAAGAATTTCTCGTCGATGGCAAACCCCTCCAGCACAAAGTCCACCGAGTCGACCAGGATCTCCGCAATGATCGCATACAGCACCGTCGCGCCCATCAGGATGATGGACGACTTGAGCCTGCTCCAGTTGGGCGCGTCGTGCGCACCGTGGCCAGCACCAGCCGCAGCGCCGGCCCCGGCGTGACCACCCGCGTGGGCCGCCAGATCCATCCCCTCATCCTGCTCAGGGAACGTAGCCGTGCGGACCGGGGCTGGCCTGTGACTACCACCGCCGCCGCCGCCGATGCTGGTACCACCGATCGACGAGTGCAGGTTCCGGACCGACGACCGCCTGGGGGTGACGGCAACCGTAGCCGCCGTGGCCGCTATCTCGGCGACCTGGTGCGCGAGGTGGTTGTTCTCCGCCTCCGACAGCCCGGGTATGTGCACGCCCATGTCCACGCCTGCCCCAGAGCCGCAGCCCTTGGGCGGGACGACGTGCGGGGTGGGCGCCGAGCCGTTCCCGGGACCGCCGGCACCCACGCTGCCTCGGCCGCCTGCACCAGCCGAGCTCCCGACGCTGTCGTGCGTAGCCGCCAGGCCGACCTGCCTAAGGGACTGGCCCAGGATGCGCTTGTAGACGTGGGAGTCGCGGATGTCGGACCCTGAGGCGTCGGCGATGGACGGCAGGTTCGACCGGTTCGTCTGTTGCTGCTGCTGTTGCTGCTGCTGGTCCTCGTGTTTCTTCTCGTCCACCTCGGTGTTCCAGATGACGGCCGCGTGCGTTCGCAGCGTGAACCAGAGGCCGATCACGTACGAGAGGAAGAGCATGGTGGCGGCCATGTAGCAGTAGGGGCGCACAGCCTCCAGGTAGAAGCGGTCGTCAAGCGCGGGGGTCTGGGAGAAGAAACACCGCTTGCAGTCCCGCGACTGGCCCCTGTTCGGGTGCTCGCCGGAATTGACGCAGCCGAGGCAGTTGAGCTCGTGGGTCCCGTATATCTGGTAGAACAGCGTCGGGCCGAACGCCCCGATCACGGCGAACAGCAGCATCGTCGACGTGACGCCGGCAGACCTCGCGTTGAACCGCTGCGTCTTGCGCTTGATCGCCCCGAAGCACATGGACAGCCCGGGGAGGAAGAGGATACCGGCGAAGATGCTGCCCACGATGCTCCCCTCCACGAGCTGGCCCTTGCCCTGGTTGAGAGCGACGCAGTAGAGGAACACCTCGACGATGGTCGAGAAGAAGGCGTTGACGGCCGCGCCCAGCCCCATCGACGACTGCGCCGAGATGGACGCCACCGCCTGCCCGATGAAGTAGGCAAGCGGGATGATGGACAGGAGGCCCGCGACGAACAAGAAGGCCGACGACGTGATGAAGTTGTCGATGTGAAGGACGCCCTCCAGCACGATCCAGTCGAAAATGACAAACATAACCACGGCCATCAGGTTGATGAGGAAGATGTTGGTGCCGTCGACGGTGTACTTCCAATACTTGAGCCCCACGGCCCGGTATGTGCAGACGATGATGGACGAGTGCGGCGCCGTCGGCAACCGCGCCGAGGCGATGTCGGAGCCAAAGTTGAGCGCCAGCGGGTGCCGCCTCAGGTGGTCTATCAGGAGCATGGTCACCTTTCCCATGGGGATCCAAAAGACCAGAAACCAGCAGATGCCCGACACGATGAACAAGGACGGGGTGAGGAGGAGGTAGAAGAAGAGGAAGAAAATGACCCGGCCGACGTTCCACTTTCCCCGCCCGAAGAGCCTCCGTTTCATGGGCGGACCGTCCGAGTCTGACCTGTCAACGATACCGCCAATACCACTACTACTACCGCCGCCGCCGCCCCGCCTGGTCCGCCCGAGCAGGCTGTCCGTCTCGCTGGGCTCCGAGTCGATGCTCCTCCTCGACCGCCCGATGATGGAGCGGTTCCGGTCCGGGCCGAAGAACAGCCGGCCGTACTCGAGGTCGCCGCTCTGCCACTGCTCGTACTCGCTGATGCTCCGGCCCTCGCCCTGGTCCTCGTCCAGGTACGCCTCCTGCTGCTCGAGCCGGATGAACTTGCCGAACGGGTAGAACAGGTAGCCGGCCAGGCCCCACAGCAGCCGGCCGTACTCCCTCGCACTAGGAGCTGCGGCAAAGAGGAAGCAGACCAGCGCGCCCACAAAGGCGATGGTGGCCATCCACCAGCCGAAGCACAGCGTCCACATGATGTTAAACACGAACAGCCAGTTGCTGACGCGGCCGCCGGGCGACGAGTGGATGTCGCCCTCGGCCGTCTTCTGCACGGACCGGTCCTTCTTGTACAGCGCCGGCTTCCATATCCTGATGCCGAACGGGTGCGTCTCGTTGATGGCCTGCTGCCGGTCCTTGAGCGTGAAGCTCTCGGCGTCGCTGAGGTCGTCGTCCTCGTCGCCCTCGTCGCTCTCGCTGCCGTGGTCGAGGACCTCCTCCTCCGCCACCTCGCCCTCCTCCGCCTCACCCGCCGCCCTCTGCTCCCGCTCCTCCTCCTCCTCGGCGGCGGCGGGCAGTTCCATGGTGATGTTGGCCCTGCTGCTGCTCCCCGGGCGGGCCGAGATCGGCTCCTCGTCCTCCTCCGCATCCTCGCCCGTGTCCTGCCGCGAGTGCACCCTCGACAGAGACGGGGGCGCGGCGGTCCGGCGGCGCACCGTCGAGTGGGCGTAGCTGTGGTGTCGTTCGGCCTGCCTTTCTGCGTATTCGGCCTCCACCTCGTCGAGCGCGTCGTCGACGGAGAAGATCTCTCCCCGGTGGGGCGCCTGCGCGTTGGAGCTTGCGCGACGCACCATGGGCGGCTTTCGCGGCCTCGGCCTGCCGCGTTCCGGGCCGAGCATGGGGGACCTCGTCAGTGACTGGCTCGGCCGGCTTCCCCCTTGAGGACGGTCGGTCATGAAGCCACCCTCGGGGAGAAACTGCGCCGAGCTCCCGGCAGGTGTCGGCGACTGCATGGTTCCTGTTGGGTTACACAACGAACGGTTAGTTTGCTTGCCTGCTTTGTTATTCGTCCTACCCGTGTTTTCATGCCCCAGTGGCACGGAAGCACAAAACTGAACGCCACACCCGCCCACATACCATACGCAGCTTCCGGTCTCCTCCGCACCGTATCCGTTGACTGGAAGCTCTCGGAAAGGCCATAGTCGCGTGCCGAGGAGGACCCAGCATCGAACCTTGTCGGCGTTCTCGTATCGGTTGGCGAGGGCGGTTCGGACGACTCGCTGTCGCGGCGTGACGAAGGCATCCCGTTGGAATGGCGGGTGGATCCCCGCGGTCTGAGGGCGGAATCAGTCCTGGAGTAGCGTGCTTTTATTCACGTCGAGTCTCGAACAGTCTATTGAGACGGCGTCTTGTGAATGACTGGGACAGGGCGTAAATAGGTTTTTTATTTCAGAATCGGTTCGGGGGGGAGTTGGCAGCGAAAATATCAAGGGTGTGGGGTGTAAGCCACGCGTTGTTCGAACGCCGGGTCAACCGAAGGGTCGGTAGATTAGTGCAGAACCTCGAAGGAGTATGTAAACAAATGCTAGGAATGAGGGCTGCGGTCTTGCTGGTTGGTAAGCTTCCGCGATCATGACAGAGAATCAGAATCAGAAACCCCGTTGTCCATTTGGCAAAAGCATGCTGAACTCTCAGCGATGTCGAATGGGCGTCACTTTTGTTGTAGAAACGCAATCGCGACCCGACCAGTTTAAAGTTGGACGTTTGATACGGAAGCACCCTTGGTCTCCAGTGGAGGGATTAATCTTGCAGCCCAAAACGGCTCGCCCGCATTCGGCCCAGCTTCACTACGTCAAATCCTCACCAAGGCCCCAAGCCCGTGCGGCGGGGGACCACTAAAACCCTAATCGCATTATTGATTCGCAAGCTGCTAAAAGTCGCGATGGGACATCTCCCAGGACACGTCGGCATGGACGGAAACAAGTTGCACAACAACTGCCCGGGTAACCGCAGTGCGGAGGCTCCCCATTGTCCCTCGCCAATAAATCATCGTTGACGAGATGGCCAGCTGGCTCTGGGATCCAAATGCCATGAAGAAGCGAAAGACCAGCACACAGACCTGGAGGACAACCGTGGGACAGGCAAGGCACAGTCACTACCGTCCTGACTGCCCAGGGTGCCCTCCATGATGCTCCATCCAAGCACCGTGCCGGCATCCGGCAGTTGATGCCTTTGGTTGCCGCCATCCTCGACTTAATACAACGCTGTCTGCCCTACCGACAGGATTGTACATACATCGCTCTATCTACAAGGTACACCTCGACACCCGATTCGACAAAAACGAGGCAATTCAAAGGTCTACAGAAACTGGCAAGACACATCCCGTTCGCGTTACTGTAGTACCGCTTGCCATCTGCATTCTCACATGCTTTGACACCTTTCACATCTCTCTACCCTGCAAGCCATCGCTCCACCGCCTTTGAGGCCGCAGTCTCTCAGCTTGATTATCTCGCTGACCATCCATCACAGCACTCACCAAGCTGTGGGCAAGTGGGTTTTTTGGCCGCCTGAGCAACTCACGATCCACAGCATGCACCATGCTGCATGCGAAGCCGCCATAAATTGCCGCGACTTATCGCTGCAGTGTCCGGCCAACGTTAAACTAAGGGGCAGGCCGTCCACGGGGCCTTGCGGAGCAACACGCCGTCTTGGGTCTAGCTAGTAAGGAGCGGAAACGTCCGATCTAGTGCGAACCAGAAATCACAGGAGTGGCCACGATAAACAGAGTCCGTACTCGGTATCACCACTGACGCTCCCTTACGTACTACATACAGCTGCTCGTGTCTTCTGGCAGTTCGTTCCAAGATGGAGAGTCTAGATCAATTCACACTTGTGATGTATATCCTTCCTCCGACACTACCCGGACATCTCAGCCGGCCATCCTATCCAAAAGTTTCCAGGCCGCCAATAGTAAATTGACTAGTAGGTACGTACCTAGGCCGGTATGCACAAACCGATCCCCAACTCTGGGTGCTTTGAAAGGTTTTATCAAAACTTTCAATAGGTTGATGTAGTCAAGACAAACCCCAGACTACGGTGTCCGTAAGGGCTTGCATGAGCATGGAACCCACAGGTCACAAAAATTCTTGAGTAGATGTCATCAGACTAGGCGGCAAACAGCCAAATCGATAGTTCCCAATTCTCTCCTACACAAATTAGACACTAAGCTGTACATCAGACACCGTCAAGCTCGAAACCAGCGAACAGGAGAGAATATCAGGGTGAATGTGAGCTTAGATAGGTACCTAGGTAGATAGGTCAGGTAGGTACGAGAATAAATCCTAGAACGGCTTTGATATTTCTCCAGTCCCTTGTTCTTTACCTACCTAAGTGTGTTTGTAGACAAGACGTCCAGCCATGCCAGAATGCAGAATGAGGGCTGAGGAAGGTGGGTAAGGCCACGAGCGCAATGGGCACCACGACGGCACGTGATCACGGGCAGAGTGAGTGCTTGCTGACGCGTGGACCACTTTTGCCTGCGGCTTACCAGACCCCTGCTTGCCAACGGCTCGGGCTGGAAGCAAGAAGAAACAACGGTCCAAAACGAACAATAGGAATTCGATCAACCTTCCACGAAGCGACCTCCTAACACGTCGAATCAGAAGTTGAGTCTCAGGCGACCGTCATTCGACTTTTCGATTGTCCCTCCTCATCTCGAACGCAACTTAGCCAACTCGCGAAGCTCCCTGCTCGACTCGCGAGAGCAGTCCCATTCCAAGATGGCGCTCGATAACTACTACCACAACAAGATCGAGGCGATGAAGCTGGAGATCCTCAAGGGCCAAGCCGTCCTCCGCCGACTCGAAGCACAAAGGAACGACTACAACTCGAGGGTACGGCTGCTGCGCGAAGAGCTGGGATTGTTGCAACAGCCTGGGTCCTACGTCGGCGAGGTCGTCAAGGTGATGGGCACAAAGAAGGTGTTGGTGAAGGTACATCCGGAGGGCAAATACGGTATGTTTCACACCTTCGTCTTTCCCTCGGGAAGAGCTCGCGCAAGTTATCGGGCTGTCCTGCCCCGGAACTTGACTTGCGCGCCAATATTTCCCCTTCAAGCCGGCCGGAGGTGCTAACCGAATGTCTTGCTTTTCCCCACCCAAAGTGGTCGATATCTCGGACAATGTCGACATCGCAAAGCTCACTGTCGGCAAGCGGGTTACCCTCCTCTCAGACAGCTACAAGCTCGAAAAGATGCTCCCCTCCTCGGTCGACCCGCTCGTCTCCCTCATGATGGTCGAGAAAGTACCTGACAGCACATACGACATGATCGGCGGCCTGGACCAGCAGATCAAGGAGATCAAGGAGGTGATCGAGCTGGGGCTCAAGCACCCGGAGCTCTTCGAGAGCCTAGGGATCGCCCAGCCCAAGGGCGTCCTTCTCTACGGCCCCCCCGGGACGGGCAAGACCCTCCTGGCCCGCGCGGTGGCGCACCACACGGACTGCAAGTTCATCCGCGTCTCCGGCAGCGAGCTGGTGCAGAAGTACATCGGCGAGGGCAGCCGGATGGTGCGGGAGCTCTTCGTGATGGCGCGCGAGCACGCGCCCTCCATCATCTTCATGGACGAGATCGACTCGATCGGGTCCTCCCGCGTGGAGGGGAGCAGCGGCGGAGACTCGGAGGTCCAGCGGACCATGCTGGAGCTGCTCAACCAGCTGGACGGCTTCGAACCCACCAAGAACATCAAGGTGATCATGGCGACGAACCGCCTCGACATCCTGGACCAGGCCCTGCTGCGCCCCGGCCGGATCGACCGCAAGATCGAGTTCCCGCCCCCGAGCGTCGAGGCCCGCGCCGACATCCTGCGCATCCACAGCCGCAAGATGAACCTGACCCGCGGCATCAACCTGACCAAGGTCGCCGAGAAGATGAACGGCTGCTCCGGCGCCGAGCTCAAGGGCGTCTGCACCGAGGCTGGCATGTACGCCCTAAGGGAGCGGCGGGTCCACGTCACCCAGGAGGACTTTGAGCTGGCCACGGCCAAGATCCTGAACAAGCACGACGACAAGGAGGGTAAGTCTGCACTTTTTCCCCTTCTCTTTTCTCTATTACCATCCGTCGAGCTTCTGCCATAGAACTATACTAACCCGGGTTTTCCCCACCACAGTGTCCCTCGGCAAGCTATGGAAGTAAAGAAAATGCGACCCCAGATGCGATTCTCCCCCCACCGTATCGGACTCGGACTTGGACTCATCGATCATGGTCCTGCCTCATCCTGCCTCATCCCAGTGGCCTCCCACACTTCCCACACTTCCCGCGCTTATGCTATACTCCTTCGGCTGCTGTCTCGGCTGGTTTCAGGGGACGGAAGGCTCCCGTTGGGCTAGGAGTGCCTACGTCGTTGGCGTTCATGTGCAGTGTATAACACCATCCTCTTAGACTATGGAAAGGCGTTCATTACACAAAAGAGGCTTTCGCTGTTTTGTCCCCTGCAATTTTGTTGATATCTACGCTTGTCCCTGGATGGGGTTCGTTGCAACTGCTCCTTGGCGCCATCCTTTGTCTCCGTTGAGCTCATTGGTTTAGTGATGCCATTGTGTGTTATTCCCGCGGTGGCTCAGATTCCATGCCAAACGGAGTGTGCTGTGGTTGGTCACCCAGCCTAGCCTCGGGCTCTTCCCTCGGTTCCAGGCGAAATGCACTTGTTATACATGGGTGCCCCAAATCCTCCAGTATCAATGGTTCATGGGGGGCGGAGCTCGGGGAGCAGGTCGAGAGATGTTGCTCCATGACTACCTGCCTACCTAATCCGTAGGGTATGTAATAGTAGTCCGCAAATGGTCAAGTGATGATTCCCCGGGTGATTTGATTGCAATTCCCTGACTGCAATTTCTCACCTCGGGTGGATATTTATTTGTCAACTCAGAATTCCACGCAATTCGGGCCTCTGTGGAGGAGGCCCATGAGGACGTTACTACGTGAGCGAGTAACAAATGGCCGGCTGCCCACCAAAGCACCACATGGAGCGTGGTGGGTGAACAATCTAGCTCGCAATGCGCTCCCCTAGATTCACGTAGGAGGCAGGATCGGCGGTCGATTGCGGCGTAGCAGTCCTACCAAGCCCTGCTGTACGACTGTGATCCAAGTTCGAACACATGGAGGGGCATCAGAACCATGGCGAGCAAGGATACGAGCAGCCAGGGACACTCTGTGCAAATCACATCCTCCCCAGCCTCATGCGTATGAAATAAATGAGCGAGCCGCACCGTCATACCATCATGCATGAGGGGTGAGCTGAAGTAGCGGGCCGAAAGCGGCGCAAAGAGTTGTGACCCAGCAACTGTTGGTTGCTGGTGCTGGATTGTCTTCACTCATCTGTGGGGAGGAGCTTCGAATGTACATCTTGGTCACTTGGGTAGGTAGCCGACTAGCAGCTCACTCCGGGCCACTACATACAATCTCTGCAGCCGATTAGTGGGCGCATAGCTTCATCCGCTCGTGCGCCTTCCCATAGAATATCAAAGTCTATCTTGCGGCAAACAAGGCCGATCTACAATATCTACTGCGTAACCACCTGCCTACGCTTACTAGCTAGGAAAAACGCCGATACCTACCCAGTCGGCATTTGCGTGAGTGGTCAGCGCATGTCATAATAGTCGTAAAGAAAAGTAGGATGAGCCGCCGGGAGTCTGTGGGAGTGGGCAGCGAAGGTGTGGAAGCCATCACTGATTTACCTTAGCCACCATTATTCTCGATCGCAGGCAGAAGCTGAAGCAAGCAGCAAGCGATCGAGCAGCAAGCAACTGCCGCAACAAGCGACAAGCGATCATCTGCCCCACGGGCCGCGCCGCTTTGGCCAGTGACAGCTCGAGCTGTAAGCGCCTGGGCGGGCCTAGGAAATTTCTATTGGTCAACGGCCCCGCGTAATCGCCCAGCATGCTGCTGTGCCCCACCAATGCAGAAGCTGCTCTCCTGCATCTTACGTTCCTGCAGCCCCCAAAACGCAACCCACCGCACAGGTTCGGGCCTGGAAGAAGGACTAGAGAGGTCGCAAACAACAGAATCCGGAGCAAGTTTAATTCTTTCAACTTCTCGAAACGGACCACAGGCCGAAGGTTTGGATTCTTCGAGCCACACCACATCCATAATTCCCCTCCATCTCCCGCAATATCTTGTTCTTTTGCATCGACGATGTCACCCATCTTCCTGTCCAACAGGTTGCAGGTCTCTTATCTGCGCTCTGTAGCGTCCCCCCTTTATGCTGTGCTGCATTGCAAGAGAGCATTTACTCCCGCCACAGGCACGCAATACGCAATACAACCACCCGATAGAAGAATTGATCAATCCAATTCGACCTGTTGACGCCGTAATATCTGCAGGGAAATGTCGTGGGCCGATTGATGTGACCCATGCTCGCCACACAAACACACAGCAAACGGGAAGTAAACACACATCTAGACACGTCGAATACCCCCGGACATCCCTAACATCCTTTGGGTCTCTCCCCCACTCATTTTCCCGGATGGCAAGCTCGCAGCTCGGGTCGACCAACAGGAGCGCGGACTTTGGCTGGGAAAGCTCCCTCACAGCCGCCGTGGCTCACACACCTTATGCTTTTCATCCATTTCCCTTAACGCCAAGCAGAGCGACACAATCTGGAATCCGAATGCAAGGCGCTGCCCGATGACAGGATGGACAGATTGTCAGGCAATGCATGGCCCCTGGCCATTTGTGGCCGGTGGTCCAGTACGTTGGCTGCATTCCTGCTCGCATGTCATTGTGTTTCAGCGACGATGGACTGCAAAGCCTGCACACTCTGCGCTGCAATCTTATGCTTTGGTAGGCATTGGTAAGGGGACAGCTTCCCTGGAAGATTGGATGTGGACAACAGCGCAGCACGAGGCCAGAAGATACCGCCCTAAGGTAGCACCAGTCTCCATCTTGTCGGGCTCTTGAGCTCTTCTATGTGTGCATGTGCCTCATTCCAGCGCCCCACGGTCAAAGCAGTGCGATCAAATGTCGTTGCTGCCATCGTTACTGGTTGCCGCATTGAGGAGAGAGTGAGATAGAGAGCAAGCGCTATTACCATCCACTCCCATCCAGTTCGGTCCCCTTCACTCATTCACACCCACAGGCCACAAACCCGCCCAGCGTATTGTACCATCCCTCCACTCCACACCAGTGTCGTGTTTGTGGACTTTGGTACCGCCGGCGCATTGCATGTTGGCCCTTTTGTGCGACCTCTCCTATATGTATGGCTTCATATCCCCGGCCAGCTGGGTCTTCCGTTTCCTCACCTCCCCCCTTTTCTGCTGTATAAGCAAACATCAAGCTTATACGTACTCGAGTCTGTTTGTACAGTTATTTTTTTGTCTCTCTTCCCGACGCTATCCACTCTGTTCCCTCAACAATACCTATCTATCTACCTACCTACCTACCTACCTACTTTGCCTCTGTTTTCTCTGGTATCCTGTCCCTACATCTTCCTCAAACCAGAATTGAGACCACAAAAGCACACACCCACACACAAACACAGCAAAATAACACAAAGGAGTCGATCCTCTCTGTTAGCCTCAACAGCAACAATGGCCCCCGTCTGGGACCCTGAGGCAGTCCTCAAACTACACCCAGATGGCATACGGGGAGACTCGTGGCAATGTGTGGGCCGGCGGACCTCGCCAGGCTCACCAAAGAGCGATAAGCCATCGGGGGAGCCCCAGCGGTGCAAGAACACCATCCGGCCTTGTGAGAATAAGACGATCCGCAATCTGCTCGCCGAGATGGCGCACGAGATGCCTGACGAGGTCGACCACAACGTCCTGCTGCATCTGGCCCGGGCCTGCCTCTGCGTCGACGCCGAGCCCAAGCCACACCGCGGCAGGAAGGAGGCCAGCGTCATCTATGAATGGACCGAGCTGATGTGCAGGGAGGCAGAGAAGCTTCGGGGGTTGTCATTGTCAGTTGGTGGGGTTGTGCCTCAGAGCAGCAGAAGCCTTGCTTCTCTAGCTGCTGATGCTGCCACTGCTGCTACGCGCCACCTCAACAGCCTGCCTGGGAGCCCCGCCAGCACTGCCAGCACCGTCAGTCCAAGATTCGCACCACCACCACCACCATATACTGCCACAGCAATGGACGGGTCCGAGTCCGCCGACGAAGACAGGTGGGAGACGGAGACCGTCATCACGTCCGCTTCCCCCCGATTCGCACCCCCACAAGAGGAACCGTCCACCGGATACACGCAGGTCCAAGGGGTCTCCGCATCGACCATCTCCCAGCGCCGCAGCAGTCCCGCGACGGCGTCGGAGTCAACAGCAACCAAGACACCCACCTCGGCTCTGTACCTCTCCATGGCCAACGTGCACGACAGCAGCGGCCCCCACCAGCTGCACGCCCCGCCCTCACCCCCGGACAGTGCGAGCTCCGAGGAGAGCTTCTCCACCATGGCCTTCCCCACGCTGCCACTCCACCACCCGGTGCCCCTGTCCCTGGGTGTCATCCATACGAGCATCTCGCCGACAAGAGTCGCCCCTCCCCTGGCAACGGCAACGACCATCCAGACGAGCAGCGCCTCGTCCTCTAGCGTATACCCAACCTCGCCGTCGCCACCGAGCGCCTTCGCCCAGGCGGCCGCCGTCGCCTCGGCATACGCAGCCTCGTCTTCGGGCACGGAGATGGGGCAGAGCAGGAGCTCGACGCCCAACAACAACACGATGATGGACCGCACCGTGACCAGCTTCGCAGAGGTCCCCTCTCACTTTGGCGCCATCCCGCCCCCCCTCCCCACGGCGACCACCATCCTGTCGGACAGCACCATCAGCAGCAACAGCTTCAGCAACGGCCACGCCCCCCGCGCCATTCTCGAGATGCCGACCCAGCGTTATAACCGACCCCAACAGCAGCAGCAGCCTGCCAACCAGCGACAGCAGCTACAGTGGCCCCGCAACCACTCGTTCGGGAGCTCGAACCCGCGGAGCCTCTACTCCAGCAGCGGCTCCAGCCGCAACAAGATCGACAGCAACCCCAGCAGCATCGACGCCCGCATCAGCCGTGTCGCGCCGCGCTGCCTCCCCGACGTGCCGCCACCCCCCCTGCTCCGTCCAGGGCGCGATGCCGCCACCTCTGCCCTGCAGACATCCGCAACGGCGACGACGACTACGACGACAGCAGGTGCAGCCCTCCCAGCAGCCACGGGCACGTCCTCGCCGGCCTCGTCCGCGGACGCAGAGGCCATGGCCCGGCAGATCCGCACCTGCGGCGACGCCCTCCTGCGCGAGACCTGCGCCTGCACAGCGGAGCTCGCCGCCGCCAAGTCGGACCTCACCGCCGTCCGGACCGAACTCGTAGCCGTGCGCACCGAGCTGGCCGCCGAGCTGGCCGAGCTCCGAAAGACGGCAAAGGCCGCGGTTGCTAACACGGCTGCCGCTGCCGCCGCTGCTGCCACCGCAAAACCGGAGGAATCCTCATCGTCGTCACCTTCGCCCGCATACATCGCCGCGGCCACCCCACCGCCCGCCCTCTCGTCCCCAGAGGACATGGAGCTCCTGGCCAACATGCTGAAGGCCGTGCTCCGGCTCCTCCTGCTCCCCTTCATCCTCCTCGTTCGGGCAGTGCACGACCTCGGGCACCGCCAACGGCACGCGCCGCCGGGCTCGGCGCAGCAGACCGCGCCCGCGCTCCTGTACATGGTCCTGCTCTCGACCGTCCGCTCCCTCCGCCACGCGACCCTCGGCGCCCTGGCCGGGCTCGCCGCCTCCATCGAGCGGGCGGCGGTGGAGGGCGGGAACGACGCGGCTGCTGCGCCGACGACGGCATCTGGAGGGGGCACGGCGGAGAGGGGGAGGACGCTGATGTGCATTCCGCATGACAGGCGGCACAGGAGGAAGGTCTCGGCTGGGAAGATGGTTTGACGGGCCGGGTCATAACGATTATTGTCGCACCCTGGGGTTCTGAATATCTAGGTTTCCAAGGCATTTATCTATCCCTGGATCATGTTGCCTCGTGTGATCAATGATATGCAGCGAATGCAGTGATCCCGATCCATAGGAGGTTGCTAGAGGTTGACAAAATAACACAACTTTCATCATTGTTCCAAACCAACCATCCACTACCCGTTTCTTCAACCATCTGATCAACCATGGGAGAACCAAGAAATAATGTGCAGCGGCGTGTAAGTTTTATGCATCATCTGAGAAGGGCACGCAAGAGAAAGTCAGGGTATCAATGATGAAACCTGTCATGAAGACCTTCCCAATCACGGAAGAACTAGGGAACGGAAACATCTACGAGGTTTGGTACCAGGTCACATACAAAAAAACTAATTACAAAAAACAGCCTAAAGGAACTCAAGTTCGGCGGGAGAGAGATCTAGATATACCAAGCAATACTGCTCCCATTTCCATGAGCTAGGCATGTATTAAACGGCTATTCCGCGTTAGTCAAGCGTGTTACGTGATGTGGGATCTAGTCTTACAGTCAATCCCACCATATATCAACAGTATCGTCGGCGAGATCCATGGCAGCGTCATGATGCAAAAGACGAAATGAAGAGGGAAGGGAACAAGGTATATGGGGACCGAGTGAGAGAAAAAGGAAGCGAAGGAAAAAAAATCAGGCAGAAAAAAATAGGAAAGAAAAAGGGAAAGAAAACATGGACAAGAAGATGTATGTATTCCCAGGGCCACACCGTGACGCCTCCCGCTCAGCCAATCGCCTAGTTAGATGCTAGGAGTCTGTCTGTCTCGCTCCCAAGGCCGACATCAAAACGAGCCATCCTCCCAAGTAATTCTTTCGCTTGCTCCTCCCTCTCATCTACGCTTTTGGTTCTTTTGCCCTCCCCTCATATGATCCATCTCAGCCATGATCGCCGACGATTTTCCTGTTTACTCAGTCAAAACAGTCCTGCCTCTCTACCTGTCACTTAGGTAGGCAGGCAAGCCAAGCTTGAGCCTCGACTCCCACGGCTAGTAGGGAATTCGTGGCTTGACCAGGTTGATCATCTTAGTGATCAACTGGATCATCTGCGCGAGGTTCTTAAGCGACGCGTCGGTAGCCTGCGTGTTGCTAATACGCATGAAGATCGTCTCGAGGCGAGTCTTGATGAGCTCGAGGATCTTGGGGGTGATCTGCAGGATTTCGGCGTCCTATCAAAGTGGGGAAGACGATCGGGTTAGCGATAGGACTCAAGGAAGACAGGCTACCTACTAGGTAAATGGGGTTCCCCCTCTTTAGAAACCGAGGGAGAAACAAGAAACTTACCAAAGAAGGGAGCAATTGGTGGAAATTGAGAAGCACCATCTCAATCCAGGCCAGCTTCTCCCGAAGGACCACGCCGTCAAGGTCTACCGAGACAGTGGCACCAACAGACAGCAGAACCAGCGGCTGCAGGTTGCGGATGAAGTCCGGGTTGTACTTCTTCAGCACCCGCTCGAACAGCTCCTGCTCGTGGGGACTGCTCTGGAGCCAACGCATCATGGCTTCGTCGTGGTGACCATTCTCCATCATGCGGTCGATCTGGCTGACGAGCTTTTCCAGTTCAGACTGCTCATGGGTTTCCCTGATGGCAGGTGCATACGCAATCTGGGAGCCACCCGCCGCAGTCCGCGAGTGAACATTAGAGTGAACACTCGAGTGAGGAGGGCTGATAACCTGGTGCGTAGAAACTGGGCTGTGGAACGATCCGTGCCCAGATATGACGCTGCCGACCTGGGAATGTGACTGTCCCTGTGACAGGTGATGATGGTGGTGCTGCTGGAAGGGCATCTGCTGCTGGGGCTGGTCCTGCATGGCGTACTGCGGCGGCGGCGCGACCCCCTGATGGCCATGTTGCTGGTGCTGGTGCGGGTGCGGGTGCCGATGCTGAACTGGCTGCTCTTGCTGGTGGATAGCTGAGAGCTGCGAGCTCTGGTTTTGGAACTGCTGCTGCTGCTGCTGTTGTTCCTGAAGCTGCTGGAGCTGCTGCTGCTGTGCCATCATCTGGGACTGGACTTTGAGGAACTCGGCCTGGAACTCGGCCTGAGCCGCTGCCATGGCAGACACTGTCTCAGAGAGATTCGTGTCGAGGGAGACCAGGCTCTCAAGCTTTGTACTGTCCGCCCGTTGGATCTGCTCTAAGCGGCCGAATTGCTCGCTGATCTGGCGCATAATGTTGTTGCCCACCTGCTGGGAGGCCTGCGTAGCGACGCTTGTCAGGTTGGGCGCGATCCGGTTGTTGATGGTGCTGACTACAGTCTCCTCGACGTTGCGTCCGACTGCTTCGCTGATCTTCTTGACGAGATCCGGTTGCCGCAGCGAGGTAGAGACGGCACCAGGTAACGACTTATGTACCTCTGCCTGGACTGCCCTGCTCACATGTGCAAAGACCTGGTTCGCAACCTGGTCCGAGATAGACTTGGCAATATCATCGCGAAGGGCAGGGATCAACGTCTTCTTGAACTGCTCCGTGACGATATGGTTGAGAACTTCCTGGGTGTTATCGTTCAGCACTCGCGAGACCATGTCGAGCAGCACCTTAAACTTGTCCTCGAACTCGTGATCGCGCTGAACGAAGCTCGCCTCGATCTTCTTCGACACATCGAGGGTCGATGAATTAATCTGCTGGGTCAGATGCTCCTTCATCCTCAACTCCATGCTGCTGATACGCGCCTCGAGTAGAGCAGAATCCGCAGCCTGAGCCTGAGCCTGAGCCTGAGCTTGGGCATGGGGACTAGTGGACGAGGGAGTGCCCTTGACATCCGCGTTCTTGCTAGGGCCCACCCGAGGTGAATTCGAGCTGCCGTTCGACTGCCCTTGCTGCTCTCCAGCGATTGCCCCGGCCTTCTTCTTTCTGCCCTTCCTCTCCGACTTCTCGGCGGGAGCCGGGGTCGGCGGCTCGTCCGTGTCTTTGCTGGGCCTGGCAGGGGTCGAGGAGGTGGCAGCCTGATGCAGCTGATCCCGACGAGGAAGTAGCAGCTTAACCGTCGAGGCTGAGTCGGACTCGGTCGCCTGGGGTGGGGCGCCCGCCTCCGTCGCCTGCTGGGACGATGACACCGGTGACTTGAGCGGCTCGATCTTGACGATGCCGCTCTCCAACGCGTCGACCGCATCGATGACCTTGTTGTCCTTCGTCCAGCCAAGCTCAGCCTGCTTCACCACAACACAAGTCACGCCCTTCGAATGCATCCCATAAAGCTCGAAGAGAGCTTGGTCATCGCCCCCCGAGGTTGGGGTTGGAAGGATGTCCAGGCTTCGGAGGATGCCCTTATTTCCAAACGAGTATTCACGGAGGCCGCTGATAACGGCCGTGGACTCCGGCGGGGGAATTGACGAATCCTGAGCCACAAGCCTCTGAATGTAGTCGACCTGAGAGAGGGTCTTCATCGAGTACTTCGGGGCAGAGAGGTGCAGGAAGTAGATGGAGTTCCGGGTGGGGTGGCCGACGACGATCATGCCGGTTGGGGGGTGGTACATGACGCTGCAGACGGCATCCGACTCCTTGCTGTGTGGCAGGTTGAACTCCTGCACGGCCTTGCCG
The DNA here is from genome assembly GCA_003049395.1 of Pseudohalonectria lignicola. Classification (NCBI taxonomy): domain Eukaryota; kingdom Fungi; phylum Ascomycota; class Sordariomycetes; order Magnaporthales; family Ophioceraceae; genus Pseudohalonectria; species Pseudohalonectria lignicola. The sequence continues at coordinate 43,635 of PYSP01000281.1, forward strand.
AGGGCAAGGTCCCAGAGCTGAAGGGTGTGGTTCTGCTTCATGCCCACAACCATATAACGCAAAGCACCACGCTTCTGGTAGGGACGGAGCTTATCCAAGAGCAGGACCGACGTGGGCCAGGCCTTCTCACCCTCCAGAGTCGTGTTGAGCGTCATCAGAGGCTCCTTCACCTCGAGAGAGGTGTGGGCGGGCAGGCGGCTATCGCCATCACTGCCCTCCGCAGCCGTGAGGTCACGAACATCCCAGAACTTGACCCGGCCGGACTTGTCGAGGGAGACAACGGTGGTGTCGTCCTGGCTGAAGGTGAAGTCCTTACCTGCCTTCCCAGTGTTGATCTTGAGCGAACACTGCTGTGAGAGCTTCTCAGTATCGACGACACGATCATGGCCGGGCTTGAAGAGGCTGTGCTTCATGATGAAGGCGGGCCAGATGATGTTGATCGATTTACCGCGGCCGACAGCAAAGTATTCAGGGTGGTTTGTCGACGCTCGAGCCCGAGTCTTCAGCACGCCTCCGGGGGCATCTCCCTCTTGCGACGTGATGGGCGGGAGGGCAAATCCGTACTGCTCCGGGTTGGCATCCTCGATGTGGTCTTTCTCGCCATCCTTGATCTGCACCCAATACACCGTGCCACTGATGCCGGTGCCGATGATGGACTCCTTGTGGATGCCAGAGTCGCTCGGAGTGGACGACAGAGCCAGGTTGAAAATGCGATCCTTGGTGTCGGTGAAGAGCTTGGCGTCTTGACCGTCCAACTGTCGAATGACGCGGAGACCACCGGCCTTGGACATACCATATGTCATGTAGGTCTCTGATGCGGTCACGAGATTGCGGTCAACCTGGTCGAACTCTTTCTTAAGGCGCGCGATGTCGATTATCGCATCGTCCCGGAACAACGGGCGAGTGTCCTCCTTATCGAGTTCCTGGACCGAGATGGAGATCCAGGGCTTCATGGGAAAGTTGTAGACCTTGACAGGCGTGTCCGGCTCTTCCTCGATCACGACAATCTCGTCTGCCTCGGCACTCTCCCAGCTATCGGCTACGGGTGTCGCATCGACCACCAGTTCAGCCGCAGCCTCATCCACAATATCCCGTACAGCCTTAGCGACATCGGCCGGGAGCGCGTCCTCGAGGATGTGGAGGTTATCCTCCTTCTTAAGCTCCTTCTGGATCGCCTGGGCCGCTGCATGGGCAGACTCCTCGAACTCCCGTCCTGACTTGGCTTTGAGCATGCCTTCCAGGTCGTAAGCGATCTCTGCCTGGGCCTTTTCGTGTTCTGCCCTAGAAAGAGCCTCCTGGGCCTCCCTATCGGCCCGCTCGGCCAGGTCACCAACCGCTTCGGAAACAGTCTCTTTCTCTCTCGGCTTCTCAGGGACTGGTGTCGAGGACAGGTCGGTGGCCGTCGAGTCGTTGAGCTTCCGACGCGTATGCTCCGGTGTGGAGATCGGGCTCCTCTCGCTGCCAAGACGCTTGTTCTCCGCCACGACCGGCGAGGCGGCCGGCCTCTTCAGAATCTGGATCGGAAGAGTGGCCGACTGGCCTGCAGAAGGAATCGATGAGGTCTTCTGAGTCCGGTTTAGGGGGGAAGACGCGGCAAGTTCCTCAAATGGGTTTGTGTAGGTATTGATTTTGCCCTGCTGTGGGCCAGTGGCATCTTTGCCCGAGGAGGGTGGCGGCTCGAAGTCGAAGGAGCCTGTCGGAACGTGTGGCTCCTGTGCTACCTCCGTCGGAGACTTGGGTGTGAGGCGGGCCGTCTTCGAGGCATCAGTCGTGTCGGTCCCTTCGCTCTGGCTCGGCTTCGGTCGGTTCAGGAGGTTGAGAAGATATTGCTGGGTCTCGGCTGACTGGGACGACGTGTTCCAGGTGGGAGCAACAGTGGCGCGGGGCGGGGCATCCTCTGCTTCTGAGTGATCATCCTTAACTGTGCCCTTCATAAGAGCAGCTAAGAGACCGGTCGGGGCGGTGGCAGCGGCAGGTGCATGGATAAGATCGCCGGGCATCTCGACTGCTGGCTCTTCGTCATGATGCGGAGGGTTATTTGCAGACTCCTGGTTCTGGCTGCGGAACTTCAACAGATTAAGGAGATGTGCTCCAGCTCGGTCGCCGCTATCGTTCCTAACGTGCGACGTCGAAAACGAAGACGCGGGGTTGTATTGCGGAGGCCCACGGTCGTGTCGTCCAAAGTTCATTCCGGGGGGAAACTGGAAGTCAGGGAAACCGCCGGCGACCGGAGGGGTGGGTGCAGCGGGCAGGTGAGAATCCATCATATGGCCGGGGATAGCGCTCGGCTGAAAAGAACCGTGGAATTGAGGTGAGTCCTGAGGCTGAGCGCCATAGTAGGGCGGCTGGTTAGCCTGGTGGTAGGACTGAAACTGGGCGATCAGATCATCAGCTTGGTTTTGACCAACTTGGTGGCCCGCTTGGTGGTTAACAGCATGGTGGCCGGAGTTCTGGTGTCCAGCGGATGGAGACTCCTGGGTTGAGGTCCGTCGAAGCTGCTCAAAGAGCGCGTTGAGACTGCTGGTTGCGTTTCCGTTCCCACCGCCGTCTCCACTTCCGTTTGTGTCCATTTTGAAGCGGACTGTAGAGCGTGCTTCTTACCCCCAGCAGATCTGCCTTGCCGGGGCTTAATCTCGCCGCCAAAAAGTGCCAATTCAACACAATGAGAGAAAGGTTGTGCGGAGAGAGGGTGTAGTGATAGGAATGAGTCCGGTAAGGTGAGAAAATACTGGAGAAGTTGTGAGGATCGTACTCCACACTCTGTAGGCTTTTGAGCCCGCTCGTTTACTTGTTGAATTGAAAATTGAATACGGGAAAAGTAGAGGCTGTCGGTAGGTACTGGGAAGGGGGCACGAGATCGAGCGTGAGCTTCTGAAGGTCACTGCATGCTCGTCCGTTCCAAGGGAAAGAGGGACGGGACGATAAATGAGTGAATCACGCTGACCAGCAACTATTTACTTCTTCCGACCTTTTCAGGATGCGGAGAAAGAAAACAGCAGTAGCAGGGTGCTTCTTGATAGCGGTCTCGAACCGTGGGACGATGGGCTTGGGGGAAAAAATTGTTGATGGTAACGGTAAAGTAGAACTTTTGAAGGCCCAGGCGGCTGCAACAAATTTATTTTGATCACGGCGGTTGGGTGGACATGCATCCTGGGCTGCCTTCGTGGAGCAACTCGAATGGCTGGGCCGCAACTGTAGTGGACCTTAAAAGGTGGGGAACCTTGATGGGGCAACCGTTCTGACCGCGATGTATCCGTGCTCCGTCCAGCGAGGGATCGCCTCGGACAGGAAAAAATAGTCCTCCGACGCAAGGCATGTCACAATCCCATTCGCACCGACCTACGCGGTTGCCTCGAGATTATATAATCGAGGACCGACACTGAAAGCGGGCTCTACGATTGTGCGCCTAGTCAACTCCACCTGGTGACTCCGGTCGGGCTTGTCAAGAAACCTACGATTCCTACCTTATTAGTGAGCATCACGAACAAAACCCTCCATTGTTGGGGTTCTGAATCATCTTTAATCCAGTTAGCAAGCACACATGCCCCCATTTTGGTCATTCAATTCTCAGACAGAGAGTACGACACACTCTGCGCATTCGGCCCCTTACACGCTTTTGAGCGACAAGGTCAACCTACCCGCCTTCAGAAGGTAGAACATCCTCCTCGCTGGCGCACGCGACCACCCACCCAGCGTCTTTGCTCTCTCCGTGTCTCGCGGCTATCCGCGGACCAGTCACAGCTGACATCACCAGGGGTGACCACTGCCGAATAACGAGCGCCTGTGTTTCCCTGGTCGGCGCGAGCATTTTTGTGATTATGTTTTGCCTTCGCAGGTGTGTCTTCGTTCCCACATCCAGAGCCGCAACTTAATATGCGGGCTCCTATTTCCCTAAACCTTAACTACCGATCCGCTGACATGTAGGAATACTCCCATCTCTGTCTGTCCACCACTTCTAGCTGGCTCCCTCTCCTCTTCATACCCACGAACGCCTCGCCCGCCTTCATCTTCCTCTTCTTCATCTGCACATACTTCCTCAACAGACCATGCGTGTATTGCTCGTTCCTGCTGTTGATTCTCTTCCTGACCTCGTGTAACTGGAGCGACCGCTGCTTCTTCGACTTCTCGGCCAACTGGTTCCAACCCCGGTCGATCCCCATCCCCTCCGCCTCGAACATCACGACTGCTGCGACATCCTCGGATGCCAGCTACAGCGACGGCCTCAACGCCACAGCCGCCGTCGCCGCAGAGATCCTCAACACCACCGCCACAGCCCTCGCGAGCGCCGCGGCAGACCACATCGCGAAAGCCAGGGCAGAATGGACAGGCCTGGGCCTCGAATGGCTGCGTAGCCTGTTGGGGAGGAGAGAGTGGAGGGTCGACTGCCTTGACGTGTACATACGGTTATGATGATTTGGCGGGCTCACATATAGCAAGGCGGGCCCTCCCATTCCCTTCGCCTTCCATCTAGCCTCGTTTGGTCTCTCATTATCTATCACGCTCAGCCGCTGCTAGGTGGGGGCTGGACTTGATGGTGACCCCTGTGTTAGTGATGGCCCTCCTTTCTGCCCTTCAAAGCGGATTTGCCTTTTTCATTGCATTGTCTCGGCGTTTGCAGACGTCTTTGGAATTCTCTGGCTTTATTTATATACATGTGCGGCAGCGGATGCCCCCGGGGGTCTGCTTGGACAAGGATTGCAGCAGGCTTGTCTTCGGTTGAGTCGGTATGGCACACGCATGATGAAAAAGGCATGGTCTGGGTCTTGAGATACCTCTTCTTTGTAATTATGATGTTTATTTATTACTTCTATACTTTGGCTCTGGCAAAGCCGTTGCATGCTAGGCGACATTCCTCTTCTTGTCTACAACTGCCATGGGCGACGAGCATTCCCCTTTTGTGCTAGATAGCGGAACGGGGGTTAGCGGAGCCGATTCCGAGACCCATGATCATTTGTTCTTGTTCCGTTTGCCCCACCAAGTGCCATCGACGATGGCATGGCTCTGCAAGCCCTTGGACTCGAGATTGTATCGCTTGAGCCTACAACTTCGATCCTTTCTTTTCGTCTTCCCATTGAGTATCCCACTCGATTCTATGGTCCATGTGTTCTTTCTTGGATGGGAGGTGAACTTTATGATGCTCGCAGGTGGTATAAACCGTCTGCCCGTCCTTGCTAGTCATCCAGCCCCTGATAAACGCCATTGTCCTTCCGACCTGGTACACATAGGCATGCACATGTACCGTTGTGTCTGTTTGTGGGAACGAGTGCGTTAGCACAGGGCGGGCCCGATTTTAGTGTTCCCATCCCCATTTTCCACGAAACCCCCCCTCTTCCCCTGAACTTCATCGCAGAAACACCCTGCGTACGTACCTATCGGCACAGCCTTTAAGTAAGTGAGATTCAACACCCTCGTAACGCCTCCTAGAAAACTACGTGCGGGAAACGAGATCGGAAAGTCAGTAAACCAATGCTGGCATGGCATCGTGGAGTTAGAGAGGTGGGTGTGTGGTTATGTCGGTCATCAGAGGGAATGGGGCAACGAGTCCGCGAAGGGCAAAATTTTGTGGTACGGGGAGAGCGAAGAGCCAATATGTTCGGTCACTCACTCCCAGTATCCCTTCCTTGACACGGGTGCGAGAGCGATCGTGGTCAACATATCGAAGATCACCCCAGCCGCGCCTCCATGCATGACACCGTTTATGTTGCCGTAGGCCTCCGAAATATGCAACTTCGAGACGCTCGAGGAGAGAATGCCAGGAGATGAGGGTGTAGCCGGACAGCCTCCTACGACTGACTCAGGGGGACCAATCGAGGCGTCAATCAACTCCACATCATTCATTACATTCCAGTCGAAGCCTCTATAGCCCGTCGATGCGGCAATCCCGTGCCACCTAGAGCGAGCATCCATGTTAGCACGCGTCGAAATGAGGATGCGAGAGTATACATGCACGCAATCATGGGGCTGAGTTCGTATTTCATTTGTCATTGAAAAAGACATGAGGGTGTGTACATGTCCGCTCTCACCTCTCAAAGATGGCTTTCACACTCTCAATGGCCCTCTTGCGCGGCTCCTTCTCCGCTGCGTCCGTCATATTGGCAATCAGACGGACCAGCTTTAGCAGTCGCTTTGTTGGGCCGAAGGACTTATTCGGAGCCGTGGTGGTCACGGTGGTTGAAGGCCGAGCTGGGTTTCCCCCCCGGTTACACGGGACAAATGGCTGATTTAGCGGACCCATGGACTCCCCGTGGCAATGGATCGTGTTGTTGAGAGTAGCCCCGCACCCCAAGCGCCCTGACTGTGAGATGCCGGAGCTGCATGCTGGAGCCCAGGACCCTCTCAGCCCAGAACGGATTTTCAAAATTTCTCTCAGGGAGTTCGGGCTTTTGCCTATCGATACGGGATGACAACGTACTACTACCTTCCACCTACTCGCCCGACTGCGAGGATGCAGTGAACCGGCGGTTCGACAAGAGTGACGTCGATTTGTCCCGGAGACGGGCATGACTCGACTGCCAAGTGACTTCCGTAGGTAGATGATGGATGGGACGATCAAGATACCTTTGTGCGTTGATGTTGCACCGACGTCAAATGTTAGACCCAGAGCGTCGTCATTCACGTCACAGCAGTTGAATACGGAGGAAAGAGTGGTGCAAGTGAAGGCCTCGTTTCCAAAAGAGGCAATTCATCTTCACCCGGCGGCCTGGTAGAGTGGTCTAGAACAGATCAGCACAGCTAGTCAAAGGGATAGTGACCGAATCTGCCCGGCACGCTGCTGACCCGAGGCTATCAAGAATGAAAATTAATGAGTGTTGGTGTCCAAAGTGCCTTCACAGTCCAGCCGTCAGCTGGACAACTACCGTACATACCACTCGGGGGCTCTGGTCTTTTCAGTCCGTACCACAACGGTCACCACCAATTCACAAACTACCTACCTACTATTTAGTGACAAGTGCTAAAATGATGTGGTGCCATGACCCATGCGGCGGGTGCATCACCGCAGCGGCCGGCTGTAGCCCCCAATCCTCAGATGCCCCTCTTCGACTGGCGCCGAGGGAGACCCTTGAACCGTTGGAGCGTTGGAGGGATGAAGGGCCTCGCAGCTGCAAGGGGACAGGCACGTAGGCAGCCTGGTTGAATGTGATGGTGATGCTTGAGCACACCATCGGGGAGCCGGGCGACATCTCAGCACTGCCCGGCTCCCTACTGGTCGGAATTGGGGGATCGTAGGTAAGAATGCGGGCCATGCGCGGTCTAGAACTGACCCATCAAACAGCGTCGGCAGAGTATCGGTGGAGAAAACTATCCGATGATGTCGCCATTAGAAATTGTAGCCGTACGCTGCAAGTACCTCCGGAGAAATAGCTGTATGAATCCATAGGACTTCTGTCTCGCTGCTTTGCGAGTGGCCGGTGTTTCACGACTGTGACGGCGCAAGGCGCTACCGGACCTTGAGTTTTGCAGTTGGACGGGGGAAACGCAGGCTTGAAAAGGTTGGATAACCTAATGGAAACCTGAAGGCTGACAGGCGTTTTCTCTCACCGCCAACTGCTACGACC